>JAWPHD010001570.1:47500-309767 GCA_037043455.1 Cyrtodaria siliqua | reverse complement strand
GTCAGTGCCTTTTACTATCAAGTTTATAGGGCGGGCTTAGAAAACGTTTTCGTGCCGAACCTAATAAACTTGATAGTAAAAGGCACTGATATAATATTCTATTTATCATGTAGATTATCCAAATCTTCTGTATGAATTACTATTATTACCTATTTCTCAGAACGTTACGCTTATCGAGGACGCCGCCATGTTGTTGTTTTTTGTTTGTTTTATGACATCTGGCAACGTTACGTGCATGACGTCAGATAACGTTACGTACAATAAAAGCCGGGGGATTCCGCATTGATTTGCTTTATTTTGCCAGTGCATATTAAAGCAAAATTTATTAGGTCACCCCTTTATTAGGCAAAAAAGTGCATATCTGTATGATAAACATTATTATTTGACCTGAACACCAGAATAGAGTTTTGATAAATGGATTTTTAGTGAAATATTGCCATTATTTGGCGGGTTAGTTTCTTTAAGTTGTATAAGCTCTTCTGTTCTAAGATCATAAACTACATACTCATAATTATGTACATGCTTTTGTCAATTGGTTTGACAATTTTCAAAGTCAATTTCTCTATTTTAATTTATATTTAAGTTTGTTAAAAATGAGCCTCATAATAGTGTTTTCCCACTGTTAATTAACCCTTTGTACGCTCAGATTTTGTGTGGCCGTTCGTCGTGAGATGTATCCTGAGGAACCGTCACAACTTGGACTACTTCCCCTGCCAGGTCATACCATAGTAGTTATGCCCCCTGTAACTGTAGCCAACCTTCTACCAATAGAAGATCTACAATACTACCTGAAAGGGACTGAGATATCAGGGGACATAAAACCTGGCAAACAAACTCAACTACATGCTGTAAGTACACAAGTTATTTCCCTTGCTAAAAAATGCACTCTAGGAACCTATTTAATTTAAATGTTTCAGCTTGTTTGCAACTTATATACTGGTACATTATTAGTTATTTGGTTTATTACTGTGGAGCACCATTTTAGCTACAACTTGTTGTAAGTTATTATTGTACAACGGATAGTCCGGAAATAATGTTAGATCAACTGCTGTTGTTATGTTACTCCTGATATGATGCCATGATATCAAATTATGGAGGAAAATGCTGAAATAACAATTTATGTTTTAGATAGTTGTATAAAATTATTAACTGTCTTCTTGATGATAAAGGTTGTGAAAATCCAACAACTGACAGAGTTGCCTGACCTCTGTCAACTGACCATACATAGAAATGTAGGTCTGACAGTGTTACTGCTCTCAACCAATGAAATTTCTAGAATCTTGTGTTGGGGCAATAAGTTATTTTATAATGCCATTTATATATTGGCATAGAGTTTGATCCAAATTAAATATAATTGAAGGGTGTATGGACGATATATTAATAATATTTAATAATAAATATATCCAGAATATATAAAACGTTTTGCAACAAATACCTTTTAGATATTTAACGCAAATTTTTGCATGGTTTTACTGCAAGTTATTGTAAATATGCAACTAGAACCCGTCATCATCGGCTGCGCCATCGCAAATGCCCACCTGTTCTTCACACATGTCATATGGTATTAAACAAATATATGTTCACCCCTTTGACCGCATATCAAAATCTAGGGCTAACACAGTTTATGTTGATGACTCTTTGGGAATCAGGACACAAATTGTACTATGTTATTCTGTATGTATGACACTGTAAATTAATAAATTATATTGAGGGTATTTGTGTATTTGAACCTTTGACCCTAATTCAGAGACCCAGGGGTTACACTGGAGCAAAGAACTGTTATACTCCATCACTATATAATTTGGAAAAAAATGACCCAATTGACCACACCCACTTCACACCCCCACCCATCAACATCCACTCTCCTGCCACCTGGGCACATCTCTGAGGTAGAATAATGAAATTTTTTGATATGTTTTGTACTTCTAGGACGAGTATAGTATGCCAAATAGCAATCAAAATAAAAGAAATATCTTATTGCACTTGATTGTTTTAGTATAGTTTACTGTTTTACTGTTGAAGCCACTACCCGCTGGGATCTACGAGGGAAGTAGGAGGGGCAAAGAATTTATAGTGTAATTTTTGGTGTATTTGACATTTTGATCCCACATGAGGGCCCTTGGGAGGTAGAGCCAAACATAGTGTTGCTTTTGAATGCAGTTATCGTATGGGGAAATCATTTACTGAATTTGATTGAATTCCGCTATGTGGTTCAGGAGGAGATCTGGTGACAGACAGATGGATAAAAAAAGGAAAAGTAACTATTCAACTGCAAATTGACTTGATTTATTCAAACGTAGCACAAAAATGGAAGAAATGCTGCACAAATAATAAAATAGAAAAAGTGTAAAATTGTATGTCTAGTTGTCATTTTACTCTTTACTTAGCACTAAACAACCAGTTAAAAGTAACGTCAAATAACAATTATCATAACAATTATCTGTTATGAAGTCATAAATCACTTACTGTTTCGATAGTGTAATTTATTTTGTTCATGCTCTCTATGGAGCAGTTTGTCATATAAAGTTTATGTCTAGTTGTCATTTTACTCTTTACTTAGCTCTAAAGAACCAATTAAAGTAACGTCAAATAACAGTTATCGTAACAATTATCTGTTATGAAGTCATAAATAATTGCTTTCATATTGGCCCAGTTATTGGTCCAAGGACTGTCATATTGGCCCAAGGCTGAAGGATCAATAACTCACTTAATAAAATCATTTTACAGGACCGAAGCACCCCGATATTTCATAATGGCCCAGCACAAAGTAGTCATTTAATAAAATTGTCAATAAACATGTATTTCTATATGGCCCTGTTATAGATCCCCAGTCTACTCTAATGACCCGTGAACCACAACAGAACAAGAATCTATAACATAGCCAGTATGGAAACATTAACATTATAGCAAAGTTGCAAAGTTTAGTATAAACTATATTGTCAAAGAATAATTCACTCTCGATATTGAGTAGTTTTGTCATTAAAACAAAATGTTAAGTTTTAACATGCATCCTCTCGAGAAGTTGTCAGTATAAAACTAAATAATAAGTTTCTCTAATAACAATATTTACGCAGTTCGCCTGTTTATATTTATAAATTCATTTTATTACATTTCTATTGGTTACCCGGATATATTTCTGGTAGAAAGAAAATACATTATCATACATATTTGTTTACCAAAGCTGAAATTGACTGTCGTTCTGTTGATAGATTTTATGAAATGTACATGAATTAGTTACAAAATACAATCTTAACACTAAATGATTTCAAAATATATGTGAAAATATAATAAATAGATTATCTAATAGGAACATTCGTTAACCAGGATTTCTTGTACTCTGTGGGAGGTAAGGTAAACAAACCAGCAAACCTAATATTGAAGACAGGCACCTTACTAGTATACAATTCATTGACATTGATAATTAAATGAACTATAGTACAGATTCTAAAAAAACATAATTGTATTGAAAAATGGTTTGAATTTCTCTCACTTTCGAAATTCCCTACCCACCACACACATTGTCAGTTGCACCTGTGGTGTATTGATAAAGGGGTTTACCTGGTTTTGCACAGTAAGGGGTAAAGCAAGCTAAGTTAAAAATTCTGATTGACCTATAACAGGTTGATTAAAATGACTAGCTGAAGAAAAATTGTTAATAATGTTTAGTGAAGATCTTTTGTCTTCATTATTTAAAAAAGTTTTTTTAAATAAACAAAACTCTAGCCTGGAATAACGGTAGTGTATGCAATGATGCATGAGTGCTTATTCATTGTAGCAAGTTGGAGAAATGTGCAGCAGCACGTTTTGGATTTTGATTTTGTCGATGTTCATGAATATCAGTTTCTCACCAGGGGGTGAAACTAATTGTCAGTTGTACAAAATATTATCTGTTTGAACTTTGGCCTACTACTATAAGGTCTGTTGTCTGAAATACATTGCATAATTTCAAAACCTACCTTGTTAAATTCTGTATAAAAATGAAAATATTTTAACATATGGACATGGAAGAATGTGTAAACCTATTTTAACTGGGACTTCTACAATAATGTTATAAAACATAATTATTTCAAAAAAGACATTTTTTTTATATAAAAAATATGAATTTAAAACATGATAAACATAACAGTATCAAAGCACTGCAATTAATCATACACAAGTTTGTACACATAATATGCTCAATTAAATATTTGGCAATAACCCAAAAGAAAAACTTAACTCAGGCAATGATTAATTGTATTTAAGTTGTACGACAGCAACATTGAAAACATATCTGTAATATATATATACAGCTCACCCTGTATGTGGATCTCTCTTTATCATAGCATTGTTGATATATAGTAAAAGTGAACATATCTTTTATTAACTCAATACCCAGTAATAAGTATCAAACAAAGTCTTATTTATTTATAATACCAATATGCTAAAAGATCCATATTCTTGAAAACTTAAATCAAAATTCAATCATGGATTAAAAAAACCGAAACATTCAATTTACACAGATCAGTACAGTATTGAATTAGTCGTACATACAAATATTTAGAGAGAGTAACCCAATAGGCAGTCAAACAATACTAATGAACCTTGAGGCCCTCTAACTTTCAGTACCTGTGCTAAACATTTCAATAAAATAGGTCCAGAACTCAGTTGTCATTGAACAAAAAACAGAAATTAAATCAACATTAATATATGGAGCAACAAAACGCTAAACCCACCAAAATTTCAGCGATGAGTATTACAGCGAGAAATTGTTATCATTTTATTTATCTTTTGTGATTTTGGACACAGAATTCCGTTTTTGGAATTTCTACTATGCTTCAAATGGCAAACATTTAATTGTTCAAAGTGTCAGTTATTTTACCAATCCATTAATACCCACACAATTAAAAAAGCTGGCCTCGTAGAAGTTACCATCTGTCATGCAATAGAAAATGTTTATAAGGCCTTCGAATGAGGACAAAACACCAACACCATTTGTTTTATAAAGTACATATATACTATATTCCCTAATCAAATTCACCTTTTCTCCATATAAACCTCCAAATTGAGGCTCATACTGTCGTCATGTGAAGATCAGGTCGTCTGTTAGTCAAAAGTTTATTCAGATTGGAATCAAGTACATAGTTTTCTGCACTGGCCTGGCATTGAAATGCTGCATACAATTTGTTGTTATTTATTTTCGTACATTTATTGAATGATGCAAAACAGCATGTACTTTATCCTAGTCAGTGTCTGTTGTAGAATTTTATGTTGCAGAAGAACCTGTAATATGAAAATCAGTTGATGTAGTCAGGAATGTATTAATTCTTATCAAAATGTGATAAAGTATTAGAATACATTTTTGTTATCAGTTTATCTACTTTTTAAAAGTCTTTCAAGCTGGATTGCATTTAAATAATGTAATTAAAATGGATTTACTGTGGAACTCTCATATAGTGGATTTGTAATTTGGAAACAAATCTGCTCTATATTTCAAAGGTTCAATGAAAAAATGTTTCAGACTGTTAACTTGATTGATAATATGACAAAAGGTGTGTTGGAGGGTGGAAAACACAATATTGATATTGAGATTTCCAACATTTGGTGGTGCAAAATGGAGAAATAATGTTTGTACCTACATCACATGAAAATGTACCTTGTTATTCTTTTTACAATATAAATGTGACTATTATATGAAGTAAAGCATACCCTCTTGTTCCTCTTCACTCATTTCACTCGCAAATGTAGCCTGAGAATCTGGTCTGTTGCTGCCTGGGGAAGATACGTCCACATCTAGGTATCCAGATTCATCAGATTCTTCCTGTCCTGCTCTGGTAGTGGAAGATTCAAACTCTTCCTTCTCTAACTTTAGTATAATCTCGTACACATCTGTACCTTTGTATTTGCCAGGTCCTGAAAAATATGCTTCTCTGTGTAACAGTGTAACAGAAGAGGTAAAAAGAAAATTCATTGGAAATATGTTATGAAAAAAGGACAGGAAACATTACTTTATAAATCATCGTCATCATCCCCATCATCATCATCCCCATCATCATTGTCATCATCATCATGCATCATTATTACCACCACCATCATCTGTGTTATACCACCACCATCACCACCACCACCACCATCATCATCATCATCATCATCATCATCATCATCATTACCATCATTGGCATCATCATTACCATCATTGGCATCATCATCATGAAATAATCACCATTATCATCATCACCATTCCCAGCAGCTTCATATTTAACACTAATACCTTCATTATCATCCTCATGTAGCCTGTGAATCTGGTCTGTTGCTGCCTGGGGAAGATACGTCCACATCTAGGTATCCAGATTCATCAGATTCTTCCTATCTTGCTCTGGTAGTGGAAGATTCAAACTCTTCCTTCTCTAACTTTAGTATAATCTCGTACACATCTGTACACATCAGTATCATCATCAGTATCATCATCTTCATAAATCATTATTATTGTTATCATCACCACGACCATCATTTTACTAATTAACACTATCATAACATCATCATCATCACCATCATCATCATTTTTAGCTCTACTGGCCATCATCATTTTTAGCTCTACTGGTCTACAGACAACACACCATCCCATAGTACCAGCTTATGGTCCTTTACCAATTTTGTTCAAATGGTGACCCTGGGGTCACATCTGGCCCCGCCCCGGGGGTCACAGTTTTACATAACTGCTTGTATAGGGAAAAACTGAAAAAAATCTTCTTCTCTGAAACTGCAAGAGCCAGAGGTTTAATATTTTGCATTTGCTTTAAGCTTGTGGTCCTCTACCAGATTTGTTCAAATGGTGACCCAGGGGTCACATTTGGCCCCACCCCGGGGGTCACAGTTTTACATAGGCTTATATAGGGAAAAACTGAAAAAAATCTTCTCCGAAACTGCAAGAGCCAGAGGTTTAATATTTTGCTGTTGCTATAAGCTTATGGTCCTTTACCAATTTTGTTCAAATGGTGACCCTGGGGTCACATCTGGCCCCGCCCCGGGGGTCATAGTTTTACATAACTGCTTGTATAGGGAAAAACTGAAAAAAATCTTCTTCTCTGGAACTGCAAGAGCCAGAGGTTTAATATTTTGCATTTGCTATAAGCTTATGGTCTTTACTAAGGTTGTTCAAATGGTGACCCTCGGGTCACATTTGACCCCGCCGCAAGGGTCACATGTTTTACATAGACATGTATAGGGAAAAACTTAAAAAATCTTCTTCTCTGAAACTGCAAGAGCCAGAGGTTTAATATTTTGCATTTGCTATAAGCTTATGGTCTTTTAACCAATTTGTTCAAATGGTGACCAATTGGTCACATTTGTGATCAATTGGTCACATTTGGCCCCATCCTGTGGGTCACAGTTTTACTTAGGCTTGTATAGGCAAAAACTGAAAAAAGTCTTCTTCTCTGGAACCACATGGCACAGAGCTCTCATGTATTACATGTAGCATCAGCTTATGGTCCTCTACCAAGTTTGTTCAAATGGTGACCCTGGTGTCAAATTTGGACGCGCCCCGGGGGTAACAGGTTTTTTTTTTTTTTTAATTTTTTTTTTTATTTATTTTCTTTTCAATTTCAATTTTTTTTATTTATTTTTATTGTTTCAATTTTTTTTTTTTTTTTTAAATTTTTAATTTTTTTTTTTTTAATTCTTTCATTTTTTTTTTTTTTTTTTTTTTTTGATTGATTTGAATTATTTTTTTTTTTTTTCATTATCTTTTTAATTACTTGACACTTACTTTAAAATTTCTTGTCGCCGCTACTCATCCTAAATGCCTTGTTGAATTTCGACGAAACTTGGCAGGAAGCATCGGTAAGATGTCTAGTTGTGCATATCACGCTTTTGTTCCAGTTCGCTGATTTTTTACGGAGTTATGGCCCTTTGACATTTTAAATTTCTTGTCGGCGCTACTCCTTATACGGCTTGTTGAATTTCTACGAAATTTGGCAGGAAGCCTCAGTATGATGTCTAGTTGTGCAAAGCGCGGTATATCAATGAAATCTTGGACAATTTCGAAAACCAGCTAGATCTTGTTAGTAATAACAGAGTTATTTGATTTGTTGAAAAATGCTATATTGTATTTTCCTTTGTTAAATCTAAAGGAGAAGAGAGCTATATCTAGCTATATCTATCTAAATCTATAAGAGCTGTTTTTAGCCAGTAGAGCATCCACAGGCCCTCTTGGGCCTCTTGTTTTTTTAGCGGTAAAAAATCGTGACGATGACGATGCAAATGAATTGTTATTCCAGTCCCGTCGCTTAGCAATGACCGTTTCCATTTTTCGATTTTCAACACATACGTCTCTTTGGCATTGAAAGTTGTCGATTTGAAGTTCGCTTTTCTCATCAAAATCAAACATCAAAAATATACAGAAATCTCAAGATAAATGTTTTAATTTACTTGTTACGAAGAAATAAATTCAAAATCGATTGAAAATTGTGTTATGCTCGCGTTTTACCTGCAACCTACATTCGCAGATTACACAAAATGTCGGCCCTTTGCATTCAATATTATCATGTTGTTTTTCAAAGCATATTTTGCCTAGCCATAACCTTGATTCTTACAAATTTTATGTTTGTCTGAAATTTCGAAAGTATCATTTTAAAACTAAGATAGATGATGGATGTTCTACGATTCGGAAGATTTCAATGGATGAAAATGTACTATTTTTGGAAGGGGTTTCCCCGAAATACATATTACGTGATACCTCTATTTTTAAACTTCCAATTAAAATTGAGCGCACTTGCAAAAAGCAGATCGACCTATTGCGAATATCGCATGTTTACATAAGCTACTGTAGACCGCATTGCTCTCGACAGTTACACCAAGACAATTTGGGGTAGGAATTTGGGAGTTCTCCCAGAATCCTTAATATTTTATGATGACGGAGTACCTGTATCTGCAGATCTCTATGTTGTGTACCAAAGAAGCACAATACAAACAATAGACTTGTTTTATGCAACGGTCAACTTCTGGTGTTGTATATAATTTGAAACACTGGTATTGAGGTCTTGCCAAAAAAAAAAGTCTGACCTACCGACCCCCGTTTTTTAGCCCTTCTGATCAGAGATCAGCAGAGCTTATGCCGTGGTGCGGCGTCCGTCTGTCTGTCTGTCCGTAAACTATTTTTTGTAGCGACTACTCCTCTGAAACTACTGAATGGATTTTCATGAAACTTTATAGAAATGTTACCCATGAAGACTAGTTGATCCTAGCAAAAATGTATGTTGATGTGAAATCCAAGATGGCCGCCAAATCTAAAAATAGATTTTTAAAAAACAAGTTTGTAGCGACTACTTCTTGAAAACTATAAGTGATATTGATATGGGACTTTTTCTAAAATGATCAGCATGACATGATGTTGGTCCTTGTCGAAAATCGTTACGATTCGACGTTAAACATGGCTGCCAGCGGCCATCTTTGTTTACATAGAGTTATATAATGAAAATTTGTAGCGACTGCTCCTCTGAAACTTCTTGACGGATTTTTATGAAACTTCACAGGAATGTTGCTCTTGATGTCTAATTGATCCTAGCAAAATTTCAGGTCGGCCGGAAATTCAAGATGGCCGCCATGGCTAAAAATTATTTCTCAAAATACAAGTTTGTAGCGACTACTTCTTAAAAAATATAAGTGATATTGATATGGGACATTTTCTAAAATGATTAGCATGACATGATGTTGGTCCTTGTCAAAAATCGTTTTGATTCGACGTTAAATATGGCTGTCAGCGGCCATCTTTGTTTACATAGAGTTATATTGTAAAAACTTGTAGCGACTACTTCTTTGAAACTACTTGGCGGATTTTCATGAAACTTCACAGGAATGTTGCTCTTGATGTCTAATTGATCCTAGCAAAATTTCAGGTCTGCCGGAAATTCAAGATGGCCGCCACGGCTAAAAATAATTTTTCAAAGTACAAGTTTGTAGCGACTACTTCTTGAAAACTATAAGTGATATTGATATGGGACTTTTTCTAAAATGATCAGCATGATATGATGTTGGTCCTTGTCAAAAATTGTTTTGATTCAACGTTAAACATGGCTGCCAGCGGCCATCTTTGTTTACATAAAGTTATATAGTAAAAACTTGTAGCGACTACTCCTTTGAAACTACTTGGCGGATTTTTGAAACTTTACAGGAATGTTGCTCTTGATGTCTAATTGATCCTAGCAAAATTTCAGGTCGGCCGGAAATTCAAGATGGCCGCCACGGCTAAAAATAATTTTTCAAAAAACAAGTCTGTAGCTACTACTTCCTGAAATCAAAATCAATCAGTAGAGCTTCAAGGTCATTGACCTCTTGTTAAAAAATAAGTTTGTAGCGACTACTTCTTGAAAACTATAAGTGTTATTGATATGGGACTTTTTCTAAAATGATCAGCATGAAATGATGGTTATCCGAGTCAAACATTATTTTGATTCGACGTTAAACGTGGCTGCCAGTGGCCATCTTTGTTTACAAAGTGTTATATAGTGAAAACTTGTAGCGACTACTCCTCTGAAACTACTTGACGGATTTTCATGAAACTTCACAGGAATGTTGCTCTTGATGTCTAATTGATCCTAGCAAAATTTCAGGTCTGCCGGAAATTCAAGATGGCCGCCATGGCTAAAAATAATTTCTCAAAATACAAGTTTGTAGCGACTACTTCTTGAAAACTATAAGTGATATTGAGTCCCATTTCCTAAAATGATCAGCATGACATGATGTTGGTCCTTGTCAGCGGCCATCTTTGTTTACATAGAATTATATAATGAAAACTTGTAGTGACTACTCCTCTGAAACTACTTGACGGATTTTCATGAAACTTCACAGGAATGTTGCTCTTGATGTCTAATTGATCCTAGAAAAATTTCAGGTCGGCCGGAAATTCAAGATGGCCGCCACGGCTAAAAATCTTTTTTCAAAAAACAATTTGTAGCGACTTCTTCCTGAAATCAAAATCAATCAGTAGAGCTTCAAGGTCATTGACCTCTTGTTTGGGCATGTAACAGGAAACAAACCTTTTTTTTATATTTGGAAATACACATTCCTCCAAATAACTGAAACTACAACACTCACATTCATGAAACTACGTAGATACATTGCGTTTGGTCAGAGGAGGAACCCTATCACTTTTGGGCTTTGTAGGTCAGATGTCAAGGTCACCTGATCATGACATATTCCTTCCCAGCTGTTATACACGAATATTTGAACTACAGTCTTGAAACTTTATACAAATAGTGCTCTTGGTTAAACAACATCCCCTGTCAGTTATTTTTTTGTTAGAAGGTCAAAGGTAAGGGTTACATTGACCTGACACGTAGGAAATGCTTTTAACATAAAAACTTTAGGAAGCGAGCTTAAAAAGCCGCGTTAGGTGGCGCTCTTGTTTTTCATTTGCAGTGATTTTCTTTGCTTTAAAAGACATTTTCTTTTTATGCCCCACCACTGAATGCCCCTACGTCCTTCCATCCGTCAGTCTTTCCGTCCCAAAAGGTTTGTGTCTCTATCTCCTCCCACAATTTTCAACCTATTCCTTCGAAACTTCAGTATGCTTACCTTTGATGTCAAGATGTGCATATCGTTTCGGCGCCTAAATCGACCCAGTATTACGAAAGTTATGGCCCCTTTTTTGTCAATTTTTATGTGGAAATATATTGTGCGTCTATCTCCTCCCACACTTTTCATCCGATTGCTTCGAAACTTTACAGGATGCTTACCTATGATGTCAAGATATGCATATCGTTTTGGCATCAAAATCAACCCAATATGACCATAGTTATGGCCCTTTTCATCAGATTTTACGTTTTACACCGATTGTTTTCAGTGGGGGCATCCATGTCCTTAAGTTTATCGGAGCCCTTTAAAATAAACCTTATTTAAAAATAGTGCATCAACCCCTTTAAACTGTGACAGACAAAAACCTCTCAGTGGGCTAATGGGTACCTAATCCGTTTGTAATCGGATTAGCCTGTGAGAATACCTGTATAGTTTGTTTACTGTCTATTTTGATAAGGATGAAATGCAGAATTAGAGAACTATGTATACTGCAAGGTAAGTCTTCATCATGCTAGATGCTTGATTTTAAATACAAACCACTGAGTTGTAACTTTAGGTAGGAATGAGATATTGGAACGATTACTTGCTGTGTTGGTATCAAGTATATGAAAAGGAAGGTTGGCTTGCAGTTGAGGTCACTGGGTCAAGGGCATGTCACTGTTACTAAAAATAGAAAAGTACTTTCCGTGCAATAACTTCAGTTGGGAGTGATCGAGATAGAAACTTGGTGTGTACTGTAGATTATGTAGAAAGAAATATTGGAACGAAACGGCAGAAAGCTTAATATGGAAATCCTGGTTTTCATGGACTTACCGTTTTTAGCTCGACTGGCCAGCAGAGCTTATGGGATGGTGTGTTGTCCGTCGTCCGTCGTCCGTTAACTTTTGCCTTGTGAACACTCTAGGGCCTTCATTATTAATCAAATCTTTTCGAAACTTTGCCAGTGTCTTTATATCAATGAAAGCTTGGACAAGTTCGAAAACCAGCCAGATCGGAAATATTTCTCCGGAGTTATGGCCCTTGTTTTGCTAAAAAATGCCATATTAAGCCTTGTGAACACTCTAGCACCTTTATTTATTGTTTGATCTTTACCAAACTTGCACAGATTGTTAATATCAATGAAAGCTTGGACAAGTTCGAAAAACAGCCAAATCGGATCAGTAACACCGGAGTTATGGCCCTTGTTTTTTCTGAAATTGCTATTTTCTGCCTTGTGAACGTTCTAGCACCTTCATTTATTATTTGATTGTTACCAAACTTGCACAGATTGTTAATACCAACTATAGCTTGGACAAGTTCGAAAATGAGCTGAATTGGGTCAGTAACACCAGAGTTCTGGCCCTTGTTTTTTCTGAAAAATGCCATTTTCTGCCTTGTGAACACTCTAGCACCTTCATTTATTATTTGATCTTTACCAAACTTTTACAGATTGTTAATATCAATGAAAGCTCGAACAAGTTCGAAAACCAGCTAAATCGGATCAGTAACACCGGAGTTATGGCCCTTGTTTTTTCTGAAAATGTTTTGCTGAAAAATGCCATATTAAGCCTTGTGAACACTCTAGCACCTTCATTTATTGTTTGATCTTTACCAAACTTGCACAGATTATTAATATCAATGAAAGCTTGGACAAGTTCGAAAAACAGCCAAATCTGATCAGTAACACCGGAGTTATGGCCCTTGTTTTTTCTGAAATTGCTATTTTCTGCCTTGTGAACGTTCTAGCACCTTCATTTATTATTTGATTGTTACCAAACTTGCACAGATTGTTAATACCAACTATAACTTGGACAAGTTCGAAAATCAGCTGAATTGGGTCAGTAACACCAGAGTTCTGGCCCTTGTTTTTTCTGAAAAACGCCATTTTCTGCCTTGTGAACACTCTAGCACCTTCATTTATTATTTGATCTTTATAAAACTTTTACAGATTGTTAATATCAATGAAAGCTCGAAAAAGTTCGAAAACCAGCTAAATCGGATCAGTAACACCGGAGTTATGGCCCTTGTTTTTTCTGAAAATGTTTTGCTGAAAAATGCCATATTAAGCCTTGTGAACACTCTAGCACCTTCATTTATTGTTTGATCTTTATCAAACTTGCACAGATTATTAATATCAATGAAAGCTTGGACAAGTTCGAAAAACAGCCAATTCGGATCAGTAACACCGGAGTTATGGCCCTTGTTTTTCTGAAATTGCTATTTTCTGCCTTGTGAACGTTCTAGCACCTTCTTTTATTATTTGATTGTTACCAAACTTGCACAGATTGTTAATACCAACTATAACTTGGACAAGTTCGAAAATCAGCTGAATTGGGTCAGTCACACCGGAGTTATGGCCCTTGTTTTTTCTGAAAATGTTTTGCTGAAAAATGCCATATTAAGCCTTGTGAACACTCTAGCACCTTCATTTATTGTTTGATCTTTACCAAACTTGCACAGATTATTAATATCAATGAAAGCTTGGACAAGTTCGAAAAACAGCCAAATCGGATCAGTAACACCGGAGTTATGGCCCTTGTTTTTCTGAAATTGTATTTTCTGCCTTGTGAACGTTCTAGCACCTTCATTTATTATTTGATTGTTACCAAACTTGCACAGATTGTTAATACCAACTATAGCTTGGACAAGTTCGAAAATGAGCTGAATTGGGTCAGTAACACCAGAGTTCTGGCCCTTGTTTTTTCTGAAAAATGCCATTTTCTGCCTTGTGATCACTCTAGCACCTTCATTTATTATTTGATCTTTACCAAACTTTTACAGATTGTTAATATCAATGAAAGCTCGAACAAGTTCGAAAACCAGCTAAATCGGATCAGTAAAACCGGAGTTATGGCCCTTGTTTTTTCTGAAAAATGCTATTTTCTGCCTTGTGAACACTCTAGGGCCTTCAATATTAATCGGATCTTTACATAACTTTGCCAGTGTCTTTATATCAATGAAAGCTCAAACAAGTTCGAAAATCGGCAAGATTGAAATAATTTAACAGGAGTTATGGCCCTTGTTTTGCTGAAAAATGCAATATTTAGCCTTGTGAACACTCTAGCACCTTCATTTATTATTTGGTCTTTACCAAACTTGCACATATTGTTAATATCAATGAAAGCTCTGACAAGTTCGAAAACCAGCTAGATTGGACCATTAACAGCGGAGTTATTGCCCTTGATTTAGTTAAAAATGCTATATTTTGCCTAGTTAAGACGATATGGGCTTCATTGTTCATCCGATCTTTACCAATCTATATCAGATTGTTAATATTGGACAAGTTCGAAAACCATTCATAACAGCGGAGTTATGGCCCTTGATTTAGTTCAAAATGCTATATTTTGCTTCAATAAGACTATTTTTAATCCGATCTTTACCAAACTTTATCATATTGTTAATGTCAATAAAAGCTCGGTCAAGTTCGAAAACGAGACAGATCGGACCAGTAACAGCGGAGTTATGGCCCTTGATTTTGTTAAAAATGCTATAATTTGCCTCGTCTTACGATAGGGCCTTCATTTTGCATCTGATCTTTGCCAAACTTTACCAGATTTTATGACTTTCTTCTTTTTATATTATTATTATTTCAATATTTGTTTTTGATTTTTTTTACATTTTTTTAGCTCTATGTTGGACTAGTTGGACCAGTAACAGGGGAGTTATGGCTCTTGATTTAGTTAAAAATGCTATATTTTTTGCCTCATTAATACGGTAGGGCCTTCATTTTTCATCCGATCTTTACCAAACTTTACCAGATTCTTTAGTTATGGCCCTTGATTTAGTTGAAAAGCTGTATTTTGCCCAAAACTTTCCAAAAAACGTAAATGGCAGTCTCTCGCTTCATTGATGTTATAAGAGCCATGTTAGCCAGTAGAGCGTCCACAGGCCCTCTTGGGCCTCTTGTTTGTTTACCTATTTATAAACCATTACAATTATATGGAAAAGTGCAACCTTGACCTTCCATATAAAATGAAGGTGACCTTGTTTAATCTGTACCTAGCTTCAACTGTAACTCAAGAAGTATAAAACCCACACTTATTAAACTTCATGGATGCATTGCTCTTAGTGAGAGGAGAAAGCAAATTACTTTTTGGTTAAGTAGGTTTTCCAGGTCCCATTGAATCCTGAGAAAAAAATCCAACTTACTTGTAACAATGAGATCTACAGTCTTGAAACTTTACAGAATAGTACCCATGTTACAGAAAAGTACCCATGTTACAACCCATGTTACAGAATAGTACCCATGTTACAGAATAGTACCCATGTTAAAACAATGACTCTTATTAATGTTGAAGTTATGGGTCAAAGGTTAAAGTCACTGAACTTAATCATGAAAGAATCCTTTTGCACTGTAATTTATTTACAATTATACCTACAATCTTGAAACTATACAATATTCTAACACGACCTCTGCAGTCTTTCATATACAAAAAGAAGGGAGACAGCTGTATGTTATTCTACGATAAAACAGAGCTGTTACATTAATTCCCCACGTATATTTCATCCGTTGGAAGCGCCACGTTACATGACGTCACTTGGTAAATATACGTCACGAAGACAAACTGAACAGTAATTTTAATGAAATGTTAATTACAACAAAATTGCCATTCTCCCAAACCGCGCACACCCCCGAAATAAACCCATCATATGCACATGTACATATAACATTAATAAGCATCTTGAACAAGGTGAGACCGTTTGACGTCATACAGCGCAAGCTATATGACGTAAGCAATGACTTAATTGTTTGTCACGTGAAAACTAGTGCATTGAAACTCAGAACTTTGCATACGGGGGCGCCCAATGGAACAGCCTGTAAACATAGCAGCCTGATTACCTTGACCTCCGAGATAATATATAGTGCCCCAACAATAGCGTAAATAATGGGGTAATTGTTGTGTTAGAATCGAAATAATAAATACGGACCTGTATTTTATCGGTGAATAAAATACAGTTAGTCGTTCGGATGCGAGAAATTAAATAACTCGTGCTAACGCACTCGTGATTTAATTACTACGCATCCGAACTC
Organism: Cyrtodaria siliqua; assembly: GCA_037043455.1. Taxonomy (NCBI): domain Eukaryota; kingdom Metazoa; phylum Mollusca; class Bivalvia; order Adapedonta; family Hiatellidae; genus Cyrtodaria; species Cyrtodaria siliqua. The sequence continues at coordinate 293,206 of JAWPHD010001570.1, read as the reverse complement.
CTAACTGTATTTTATTCACCGATAAAACACAGGTACTTATTTATTATTTCTTAAATATATATGAGCCGTTAAACAACATTCAATTCAGTATTTGCAACCCCTATTGATTTTATGGTTAGAAGGTGTCAGTTGTCAAGGTCACTGTGAGAAATTATTTCCCTGAACTTTTTGACCTACAATCTGCTTTATACAAATAGTGTTCTTGGTTAAACAACAACCCCAATCAGTTTTTGTCAGAGGCTCATAGGTCATGCAAGGACATATTGAACTGATTCCCAGTAAATGCTTTTAACATTTTGCCAGACAGGTGTATAATGCTCCATTAGGCAACACTTGTTGATTAATGGCAACATAGTTGCAAAGTGCTTAAAATGTGTAAACTTTTACATCATTCTGTAAGAAACATAAACAATTATGTATGTATATCAGGTCATTTTTGATCTCTTATTGTTTCAGCATTCAGTAACGAGGAGTTGCTCCGTCTTCTCCTAGGCCTTGTCCGAGGCCACTTTCCATGGGACAAGGCACACTACGACTGGGGGTAGGTTGGAGAGCAGCTTGGCAATGTTGGCTTTATGGCATTTAAGGAGGAAATCACATTCAAGAGATATTAATGCTGAAATATATTCAACTTTATTATTGAGAATTTGGAAAATGTGGAAGCGAGTGAATAATAAATAATGATACGATCATTTGAAGGCTGCTGTAAAATGACATTTGCCATAGTTAATGCCATCTGTAGGTAGTATCACTGTATCACGCAGATGTGCATGTTGTCAGAAGGTTCTGGTCCAATGACATTTGCCATAGTTAATGCCATCTGTAGGTAGTATCACTGTATCACGCAGATGTGCATGTTGTCAGAAGCTTCTGGTCCAATGACATTTGCCATAGTTAATGCCATCTGTTGGTTTGAATTAGTGAAATTCCATGCGTGTGTGTGAAAAATCAGTTTTTGTCTCGCCTTTTATAAGAAAAAAAAGAGACACTGGTGTTGCTTTTCCGGCGGCGGCGTCAACATTCAAGTTTTGTGTTTAGGTCATTTTCTCACAAACTGTATGCACTAGACCCAAACTTTGCTTATAGTTGTATCTTGGGTGGTACATCGCAATGTGACAAAGCAAATGTGGAAGTGACCTTGATCCTCCAAGCAAAGGGCAGATAACTTAATAATTTTTAGGTTCAACTTTTGCATTTAGGTCACTTTTTCACAAACCCATGGATTTCATCTATGACCTTGACCTACTTTTTGGAGCCAATGGTTTTTAGCTCTACTGGCCAAGGGCCTCCCTTTTTCATCCAATCTTTACCAAATTTTAACAGATTGTTAATATCAATGAAAGCTTGGACAAGTTCAAAAACCAACTAGATCTTGTTAGTAACGACCCTTGATTTGTTGAAAAATACTATATTGTATTTTCCTTTGTTAAATCTGTAGTTACTTCATTTTTTATCTGATCTTTACCATATTTGTTGGTCAGGTGAGCGATCAAAGGCCATCCTATCCCTGTTGCTTTTGCAATGTTTTAAAAGAAGTACTGATGGGAATTTTATGTCGACAACCCTTGATATTCAGCAAACTCCATTGTTTTTAGTTACTAAAATGTTTACAAATTTTCATTTAAGCATCATTGACCTTTTTATTTTTAAGTCCAGCCTCCGTTAGCCAAGACATTTGAATCCACGGATTTCTTGTCTAATTATTATTTTTTATTTTAGAATGAGGTCTACCGAACAGCGGCGGAGGTCATTACCGACATGCTCTGTGTAGTACAAGCAGTAAGCAGACCTTTTTCCTTTGTTTATTTTTGGAATCAACAAGTAGTATGTCCATCCTTCCTGCTTTCTTGTCCGCTCAACTCCTACATTTTCATCCGACTTTTATAAAACTATAGGAAGTATCAGTATGATATTTAGTACACAAGTTGTCAATATGTTGAATATTTTAATACATCTGTAGGATCTTGCATGTATTACTTTGTGATGTTATGTGTCAATCTGTCTTTCTGTCCGTCCTGTCCGTCCATTGACATTTTATTTTGGCTAATAACTTCCAAAATATTTCGTTGTCCTAGAGGTTAATGACTTTGCGTAAACCTTCTCATCTCTCACTGCTGTGTGTGTGAATCACACTGGGAGCTCGACTTGTGAGGAAGTGTCGATTTTTACGGAAGGAAGGAGGTGTACAGCACTGGTTCTACCCAGGAACAGTAGGTGATCTGTCTGCCTCCACCACAAAAATATCAATTGTCATATATAACCTTATCCGTGTTGAAAATGACGTAAAACACTGTACAAACAAACATACAAAAACGTTCAAGTTATAAGGTCTACTGTAGTTCTAGATATATGCTCGTTTCAAAAACGGAACCTATTATGGTATGGGGTTGTCCGTACATCCGTCCGTTCACTTTTACATTCCGCAAGATAACTCCAAAAGTATGATTGTTTTTTGGTTTGTATGGTGTTTTATATCATTTTCAACACATGTAAGGTTATATATGACGGTTGATTTTTTGTGGTGGAGGCAGATCACCCACTTTTCCTAGGTAGAATCAGTACTGTACACCTCCCACCATCCATAAGAATCGACACTTCCTCACAAGACGAGCTCCCAGTGGGATTCGTACCCTCAGCGGTGAGAAGGTTTACAACGCAACGTCGTTAACCATTTTGCCATGGAGATGCTAAGTATGAGACCTACACTCAGGAAACATCATAGGTACATTGCCCTAGGTGAGAATGGAGGAACACTATTGATTTTGGGACCAGTACGTCAAAGGTCAAGGTTACAGTGACCTTATCTGGAAATCTACATTCTGCACAATTACTCCAAAACTGCAAGACCAACTCCCATAAAACTTCACAGGTACATTGCCTTAGGTGAGAGGAGGAACCCTATTGTGTGGCCAGTAGGTCAAAGGTCAATGTCGCAGTGACCTTATATGAACATATGTATTCCACATAATAACTTCAAAACCATAACCCTACACTCATAACACTGCATAAGTACATTGTCCTAGGTAAGAGGGGAAACCCTATTGTTTTTTTTGGGGCCAGTAGATCAGAGATCAAGGTCACAGGGACCTTATATGGAAATATGCATTCTGCACAATAACTTCAAAACCGTAACACCTAAACTCATAAAATGCTTTTAACATAATAACCAATGAGATTGATTGGTATAAGCCAATATATCACAATTTTTTGTAAAATAAAATAGGTTTGACCTAACTAACATAATAACCTGAAGGAAATGGGCGTATAAGGCCCCGTTAGGCGACACTTTTGTTTTAGTTTTGGCAACTTTAAAAACAATTTTATTGACGGCTTTGCTCGACTAATGGAGCATCTGCAGCTCTGGGCCCTGTTTTATTAAACATCTTACGATAAGTCATAAATGTTAAAATCGTTCACTTTGTTTACCTAAGCATTCAATGCAGACAGTTATGGGTGCACGAAGTGCAGAAATATCACATGTTTAAGAAAATGAAATGAAATCACGTTTATTTTAAAAGTGTAATTTATAGTGAAGCATTTAAGAAATTGATTTACGATCAAAATGGTCGTAAGTTGTTTCATAAAACGGGGCCCTGGTCTTTTGTTTTACTTACACTGATGCCAAAACATATTTTGTGGCACACAAAACAGTGGTGATATTTGGGTAAACAGAAACCGCACAGTAAGTTCATCTTGCCTTGACGTAATTTAATCAGCCTTATTTTTATCATTCTAGGATATCACAGATGTGGACATTCCGGGGCATGTCGGAAGGTAATTGCTTAGATTGGGTATGCACTATAAGCATTGGCCAAATGGAATTGGGAATTGTTGAGAAATGTCTCAGTTATATGGATATTACCCTTCATTTTTGTCAAGCCCATTTACGGATCTTGATTTAGCGATCACAATGTTGTCCAGGCCTTGAATTCACCAACCATTCTTGAAAATATTCTTAGACTTAAGCCCAAGTATGCAAATTACAATCACAAATATTTCTATAAGTTCCAAGTTTAAATGTTCATAACAAGCTGCTATGTATACATATGATTAATACTGATAAACAGCAACTTCATACGTTTCTTTATCTTTGAAAGTCATGGGAATATTTATGAAGCAAATTTGAAAACTTGAGCTCAAAGTCTAAGAATAGTTAGAAGAATGGCCTGGAATGTTCATTTGGTTGTCTGCATCCGACTTTCATTTGATTATATGTTCTTCATTATTTCGCACTTTGACCTACTTCTGATGATATATATAGGTCAGTGCAGTCTCCACCAGGACATGCTCCTGACTTGCAGGATTTTCACCAGTGTTTTCCTTATATACATCTAACGTACTGTGCAAAATTTCAGGTTGCTGCGACACTTTGGATAAAAATATTTTTCATGTTCGGTCTCCAGTACAACATGCATACTCCACTGTTAATGGCATTAGTTAAATTAATTATTACGTATGTAATGAATATCTCATGAATTTACCATTGGCATTGCATGGACTTCACCATAGGACTCGACATGCAGGCCATGGCCTTCTAGTGATTTTATTTGGGTATTGACATATTTAAAGTAATTCATGCCCTTAGAGCCCAAAGTAATATAGCCTATGAATTGTGCAATACTTTTGGTTTAGGTAAACATCCAATCTGTTGTTACTGACCTTAATTATGTACCACCCTATCACCGTAAACCCGATTTTTTTTTAGCCCTACTGATCAAAGATAAGCAGAGCTTATGCCATGGTGCGGCGTCCGCCTGTCTGTAAACATTTTTTGTAGGCGACTACTACTCTGAAACTACTTGCCGGATTTTCATGATACTTCACAGGAATGTTGTTCTTGATGTCTAGTTGATATCCTAGCATATATTTAGGTCCGCTGGAAATTCAAGATGGCCACCATGGCTAAAAATAGATATTAAACATGCGATTTTGTGGCGACTACTTCTCAAAAACCATTTAGTGATATTGATTTGGAACCTTTACCAAAATGACTGTGTCGACATGTAGTTGGTCCTAATCAAAGTTCATTTTGATTGGATATCAGACATGGCCACCAGCGGCCATCTTTTGTTTACATAGAGCTATATAGGAAAATCTTGTGGCGACTACTCCTCAGAAACTATTTGATGAAATTTCATGAACCTTCACAGGAATGTTGCTCTTGATGTCTAGTTGATCGTAGCAAAAATTCAAGATGGCTGCTATGGCTAAAAATAGATATAAAAAACAAACAGAATTGTAGCGACTACTTACTGAAAACTATAAGTGATATTGATATGGGACTTTTTCTAAAACGATCAGCATGACATGAGGTTGATCCTTGTCGAAAATCATTTTGATTCAACATTAAACATGCCTGCAGCATCTTTGTTTACATAAAGTTACATAGTAAAAGCGTGTAGCGACTACACCTATGAAACTACTCTACGGATTTTCATGAAATTTCACAGGAATTTTGCTCTTGTTATCTAGTTGATCCTAACAAAATGTCAGGTCGGCTGGAAATTTAATATGGCCACCACAGCTAAAAATAGATTTTTAAAAAACAAATTTGTTGCGACTACTTCTTGAAAACTATAGGTGATATTGATATGGGACTTTTCCTAAAATGATCAGCATGACATGATGTTGGTCCTTGTCGAAAATCATTTTGGTTCGACTTTATACATGGCTGCCGTGGCCATCTTTGTTTACATAGAGTTATATAGTAAATACTTGTAGTGACATCTCTCTGAAACTACTTGACTGATTTTCATGAAACTCCACAGGAATGTTGCTCTTGGTGTCTAGTTGATCCTAGCAGAATTTCAGGTGGGCCGGAAATTCAACATGGCCGCCATGGCTAAAAATAGGTTTTTAGAAGACAAGTTTGTAGCGACTACTTCTTGAAAGCTGTAAGTGATATTGATATGGGACTTTTTCTAAAATGATCCACATGACATGATGTTGGTCCTTGTTGAAAATCATTTTGATTTGGCATTAAACATGGCTGCCAGCGGCCATCTTTGTTAACATAAAGTTATATAGTAAATACGCATAGTGTCTACTGCTCCTAACCCCAGGCTACAGTATAAAAGGGAAAGCCAAAATGTCAATCAATTCAAATAGAACTCAGACTATCTTCACTCAGGACACATATTTCTTATTTTTTTCTGAAAGACTCCATCATATTTTAAAAAGAATGTTCTCAGTGATGCATGAATTCATCCTCTACTAATCAAACTATATGCTGTTTCTGAAGCTGCCCTCAAAGCACTATAATTATATATTTCATATTCACAAACTGTATGTACTAGACCTTCAAACTTTGCTTATAGTTGTATCTTGGGTGGTATATCGCAACGTGATAAAGCAAATGTGGATGTGACCTTGACCTTCCAAGCAAAGTGCAGACAACTTAATAATTTTTAGGTTCAACTTTTGCGTTTAGGTCACTTTTTCACAAACTGTATGCACTAGACCTTTAAAACTTTGCTTATAGTTGTATCTTGAGTGAAACATCGCAACGTGACAAAGCAAATGTGGAAGTGACCTTGACCCTTCAAGCAAGGGGCAGATAACCTTATAATTTTTACCTTCAACTTTTGCGTTTAGGTCACTTTTTCACAAACTGTATGCACTAGACCTTTAAAACTTTGCTTATAGTTGTATCTTGAGTGATACATCGCAACGTGACAAAGCAAATGTGGAAGTGACCTTGACCCTTCAAGCAAGGGGCAGATAACCTTATAATTTTTACCTTCAACTTTGGCATTTAGGTCACTTTTTCACAAACTGTATGCACTAAGACCTTTCAAACTTTGTTTATAGTTATATCTTGAGTGGTACATTGCAACGTGACAAAGCAAATGTGGATGTGACCTTCACCATCCAAGCAAAGGGCAGATAACTTTAATTGTTACATTTACATCACTTTCTCATGAACTATAATTATGCACTAGATGTTTTAAACCTAATTTATAGCTTATTCATCGGAAGAAAACATATTCTGTTTTGACATAGTTGTGTCTTGGGTAATGCATCCTAATGGATTTCATCTATGACCTTGACCTACTTTTTGGAGCTGATGATGTTTAGCTCTACTGGCCATGAGCCTTCATTTTTCATCCGATCTTAACCAAACTATTTTTCTTCCAATCTTTACCAAACTTTAGCAGGATGTTAATATCAACGAAAGCTCACACACGTTCGTAAACCAGCCAGATCGGACCAGTAACAGTGGAGTTATGGCCCTTGATTTAGTTAATTTTTTTATATTTTGCCTGTTAATACAATAGGGCTTTCAGGGTCGTCCGTGGCCGAGTGGTTATCGTCTCTGACTTGAAATCACTTGCCCCTCACCACTGTAGGTTCGATCCCTCAGGGGCCTAGGAATCTTTATGTGAGGAAGCTATCCAGCTGGCTTGCGGAACGTCGGTGGTTCTACCCAGAAATTGCCCGGAGGGGCACCTGGGGTCTTCCTCCACCAATGGAAGCTGGAAAGTCACCATATGACCTTAGCTGTTGGTGCGACTATAAAATCCAATTCAATCAATCAACAATAGGGCTTTCATTTTTCATCTGATCTTTATCAAACTTAACGATGTTTTGCCATTTTTAGCTCGACTGATCTGAGATCAGTAGACTGATCTGAGATCAGTAGAGCTTATGCCGTGGTCCATCGTCCGTCGGTCCGTCCGTCTGTCCGTAAACTTTTATTTGTAGCGACAACTCCTCTGAAACTACTGGATGGATATTCATGAAACTTTACAGAAATGTTGCCCATAAAGTCTAGTTGATCCTAGCAAAAATGCATGTTGATGTGAAATCCAAGATGGCCGCCAAAGCTAAAAATAGAGTTTTAAAATACAAGTTTGTAGCGACTACTTCTTGAAAACTATAAGTGATATTGATATGGAACTTTTTCTAAAATGATCAGCATGACATGATGTTGATCCTTGTCAAAAATCGTTTTGATTCAACGTTAAACATGGCTGCCAGTGGCCATCTTTGTTTACATAGAGTTATATAGTAAAAACTTGTAGCGACTACTCCTCTGAAACTACTTGGCGGATTGTCATGAAACTTTACAGGAATGTTGCTCTTGATATCTAATTGATCTTAGCAAAATTTCAGGTCGGCCGAAAATTCAAGATGGCTGTCATGGCTAAAAATAGATTTTTAAAAACTAAGTTTGTAGCAACTACTTCTGGAAAACTATAAAAGATATTGATATGGGACTTTTTCTAAAATGATCAGCATGACATGATGTTGATCATTGTGGAAAATTATTTTGATTCGACGTTAAACATGGCTGCCAGTGGCCATCTTTGGTTACATAGAGTTATATACTAAAAACTTGTAGCGACTACTTCTCTTAAACTACTTGACGGATGTTCTTGAGACTTCACAGGAATGTTGCTCTTGATGTCTAGTTGATCCTAGAAAAATTTCAGGTCGGCCAAAAATTCAAGATGGCCGCCACAGCTAAAAATAGATTTAAAATAAATAAGTTTGTAGCGACTACTTCTTCAAAACAATAAGAGATATTGATATGGGACTTGTTCTAAAATGATCAGTATGACATGATGTTGGTCCTTGTCGAAAATCGTTTTGATTTGACGTTTAACATGGCTGCTGCGGCCATCTTTGTTTACATAGAGTTATATAATGAAAACTTGTAGCGACTACTTCTCTGAAACTACTTGAAGGATTTTTATGAAACTTCACAGGAATGTTGCTCTTAATGTTTAATTGATCCTAGCAAAATTTCAGGTCGGCCGAAAATTCAAGATGGCCGCCACGGTTAAAAATAGATTTTCAAAAAACAAGTCTGTAGCGACTACTTCCTGAAATCAAAATCAGTCAGTAGAGCTTCAAGGTCATTGACCTCTTGTTTTTAGCTCTACTGATCAGAGATCAGCAGAGCTTATGCCGTGGTGCGGCGTCCGTCGTCCGTCCGTCCGTCTGTCTGTCCGTCTGTCTGTCCGTCCGTCTGTCTGTCCGTTAACTTTTATTTGTAGCGACTACTCCTCTGAAACTACTGGATGGATATTCATAAAACTTTACAGAAATGTTGCCCATGAAGTCTAGTTGATCCTAGCAAAAATTCATGTTGATGTGAAATCCAAGATGGCCGCCAAAGCTAAAAATAGATTTTTTAAATTCAAGTTTGTAGCGACTACTTCTTGAAAACTATAAGTGATATTGATATGGGACTTTTTCTAAAATGATCAGCATGACATGATGTTGATCCTAGTCAAAAATCGTTTTGATTCAACGTTAAACATGGCTGCCAGCGGCCATCTTTGTTTACATAGAGTTTTATAGTAAAAAATTGTAGCGACTACTCCTCTGAAACTACTTTGCGGATTGTCATGAAACGTTACAGGAATGTTGCTCTTGATGTCTAATTGATCCTAGAAAAATTTCAGGTCGGCCGGAAATTCAAGATGGCCGTCACAGCTAAAAATAGATTTTTAAAAAATAAGTTTGTAGCGACTACTTCTTGAAAACTATAAGTGATATTGATTTGGGACTTTTTCTAATATGATCAGCATGACATGATGTAGATCCTTGTGGAAAGTTATTTTGATTCGACGTTAAACATGGCTGCCAGTGGCCATCTTTGGTTACATAGAGTTATATAGTAAAAACTTGTAGCGGCTACTCCTCTGAAACTACTTGACGGATGTTCATGAAATTTCACAGGAATGTTGCTCTTGATGTCTAGTTGATCCTAGAAAAATTTCAGGTCGGCCAGAAATTCAAGATGGCCACCACAGCTAAAAATAGATTTAAAATAAATAAGTTTGTAGCGACTACTTCTTCAAAACAATAAGAGATATTGATATGGGACTTTTTCTAAAATGATCAGTATGACATGATGTTGGTCCTTGTTGAAAATCGTTTTGATTTGACGTTAAACATGGCTGCCAGCTGCCATCTTTGTTTACATAGAGTTATATAATGAAAACTTGTAGCGACTACTTCTCTGAAACTACTTGACGGATTTTCATGAAACTTCACAGGAATGTTGCTCTTAATGTCTAATTGATCCTAGCAAAATTTCAGGTCGGCCGGAAATTCAAGATGGCCGCCACGGTTAAAAATAGATTTTCAAAAAACAAGTCTGTAGCGACTACTTCCTGAAATCAAAATCGATCAGCAATCAGTAGAGCTTCAAGGTCATTGACCTCTTGTTATTATTAGTATATTTTTTTGGTTTACATTTTGTTTAATATATATATATATATATATATATTATTTTTATTTATTTATTTTTATTTTTTATTTTTTTTATTAATTATTTTATTTATTATATTTTTTTTTTTTTCATTTTTTATTTTATTGATTTTTTTTTTTTTAATTTGTTTAATTTTTTTTTGTATTATTAGTAATTTTTATTTTATTTTTTTTTTCAGTTTTTTTTTTAATTTGTTAAAAAAAATCTTTTTTTTTATTTTTTTTTTTTTTTTTTAATGTTTTATTTCATTACTTTCTTTTAATTACTTCTTAATTTTTTTTGATGTTAACGCCGTGTTAGCAGGAAGCATAGCTATGATTTCTAGTTGTGCCAACAGGTTATGGCCCTTGATTTGTTGGAAAATGCTATATTGTATTTTCCTTTGTTAAATCTGTAGTTACTTCATTTTTTATCTGATCTTTACCATATTTGTTTAGAATTTTAATATACCCCCCACTCACCCCATCACCCATTTTTATGAAATTACATTCATAGAAGAAAGTGGGACAAATTAAAAAATACCCATGCCAGACTAGACACAGTAGACTTGTTGCCCATGATTACCAGGTGAGCGATCTAAGGCCATCCTATCCCTGTTATTTTTGCAATGTTTTAAAAAAACTACTGATGGGACTTTTATGTCGACAACCCTTGATATATAAGAGCCGTTTTAGCCAGTAGAGCATCCACAGGCCCTCTTTTATAAGAATGGCATTTTATGTTTTTAAACAAATGCACTTAAATGTCATCTCAGCAGATGGCAAACTCCATTGTTTTTAGTTACTAAAATGTTTACAAACTTTCATTTAAACATCATTGACCTTTTTATTTTTATGTCCAGCCCCCCTTAGGCAAGACACACAGGGATGGAAACTAACTTTTAAAGCTTGGTTGCCCAAACGGGCAACCATCTTCTGGATTTTGGTTGCCCAGCTGAAAATTTATGAGCCCAGATTTTCTGTATTTTTCTTTTGGACACACTAACAAACACATTAACAAACATGATTTTTACAAATTTACTTTATTTAGGCCAAACAAAAAAATAGGTGTGTTTCCTATTGCATGCTCTAGGGTCGGTAGGTTGGCATATTTATATTCTATAGTTCACTACAGTCTGATCATGGCCATTACGGTTACTCTGGCATGGTATATATTTCACCCTTTTCCTTTGAAAAATGCCCCTCTTAATTTTTTTTTATATATATTTATATTAGAAAATGTTAAACTACAATACAGGAAAACAGCATACTTTTTGCAATTTCCCTTCCTGAAGGCCCTGGTCACCCCCAGTCACCTAAAAGTGTTATTTGTATAACATCAAATACCGTAACGTTTGCGCCCCGTGAAATAAGAACGGGAGCCGCATTTTAGAATGTCCCAAAACGGAAATGCGTCAATTTCAAAATATCCGGTTGACTTAAATTGTATTTTATCGTTGAATAAACAGAGTTGCGACTATTTACTGCATTTAATCGCTTAATAAACTATGTAAGAAATATTTTCTTTGTTGTTGTATTCTACTGAAATGTTATTCGTCACGCATTGACGAATAATGCCGAGGAAATCGACATTAGCTTGTCGAAAAAACTAGTCGCCCGGGCGGACTACCGACTTATGAAATCTAATCGCCCAGCTTGAAATGTAGTCGTCCCGGGCGAACGGGCAACCGTTAGTTTCCATCCCTGGACATATGAATCCACGGATTTCTTGTTCTTTTAAAATGATCACTAACGTCTAGACTTATCAAATTTGTTAAAAGTGGCGGTGCCCCGGGGTTCAAAGTTTGTATATTGAGACTTTGCATATTTTTCATATAGACATATAGGAAAATACTTTAAATAATCTTCTTCTCTGAAACCACAAGGCACAGAGCTCTCATGTATTACATGTAGCATCAGCTTATGGTCTTCTACTAAGTTTTTTTAAATGATTTTCTCTGAAACTACAAGAGCCAGCGGTTTGGATTCATTATAAGATTATGGTCCTTTACCAAGTTTGTTCAAATGGTGACTCTGGGGTCACATTTGGCTCCACCGCAGGGATCATATGTTTTACATAGACTTGTATAGGGAAAAACTTAAAAAATCTGTTTCTCTGAAATGGCAAGAGCCAGATGTTTAATATTTTGCATTTGCTATAAGCTTATGGTTCTCTACCAAGTTTGTTTGAATGGTGACCCTGATGTCCAATTTGGCCCCGCCCCGGGGGTCACAGTTTTACATAGGCTTGCATACGGAAAAACATAAAAAAATCTTTTTCACTGGAACTGCAAGAGCCAAAGGTTTAATGTTTTGCATTTGCTATAAACTTATGGTCCTCTACAAAGTTTGTTCAAATGGTAACCCTGGTGTCAAATTTGGCACTGCCCCAAGAGTCACAGTTCTACATAGGCTTGTATAGGGAAAAACATAAAAACATCTTCTCTGGAACTGCAAGAGCCAGAGGTTTAATGTTTTGCATTTGCTATAAGCTTATGGGGTCCAGGGTCACATTTGGCCCCGCCCAAGGGTCACAGTTTTACATAGGCTTTTATAGGGAAAAGCATAAAAAAATCTCTGGAACTGCAAGATCTAGAGCCAGAGGTTTAATGTTTTGCATTTGCTATAAGCTTATGGACCTCTACCAAGTTTGTTCAAATGGTGACCCTGGGGTCAATTTGGCCCCGCCCCGGGGTCACAGTTTAACATAGACTTATATAGGAAAACATTTAAAAAAAATCCTTCTCTGGAATTCAAGAGCCAGAGGTTTAATATTTTGCATTTACTATACTCGTATGGTCCTTTACCACGTTTGTTCAAATTTTGTACATAGATTTGTGCAGGGAAAAGCTTAATTTTTTTTCTCTAAAACCACAAGGCACACAGCTCTCATATATTACATGTAGCCCTGGGGTCAAATTTGGCCCTGCCCCAGGTATTGCACTCTAGCAAATTCATTTTGTATTTAATATTTACCAAACTTTGTCGGTGTCTATATATCAATGGTGTCAGAGGCCACATTTCTTGAACAATCTTAACCAAACTTGCACAGATTGTATATGACCATAAGATTTCGAAGAAATTCAATAATGGGCCAGTACTCTGGTGATCGATTTAGGGCCATTGCCCTCTTGTTTGGTTCATGAGGTCAACCCCATAATACATCACTATTATACCTTTTCGAAATGACACACTATGAGGTGGTTCTAGGAATATAAAAACACTATTATTTTGTACAGAAGATCCCGATGTTGTGCAATATTTTCTTAGTAGGGTTAGTCTGACATGCGGTCGGACAGCACTTAGGGGGTTATTGTGCGTATGTTTGGATGTGATAGGGTTTATTTATATAACCCCACAAAATAATAGTCCTTTTATACCCCAGAAGATCTAAACTGAAAAATCCCATTATGTAGCCAGTGTGGATGCAACCATATCTCATAAAACTTCATGAGTGGACTGCCTGTGATGAGAATATGACAACTACTGATTTTGAGGTCAGTAGGTCCAAAGGTCAAGGTCACCGAGACCCAATAATGAAAAACCATGTCAGCTCCATTTATAACTCCTCTTATCCTGAAGCAAATCTGATAAAACCTCATAGGTGAACTACCTGTGATGAGAGGACAAATCTTGTTGATTTTGAGATCAGTAGGTCAAAGATCAAGGTCACCGGGACCAGATAATGAAAAACCTTGTTCGCTCCACAACTCCTCTCCCCCTGTAGCAAAGTCCATGAAACTTTAAAGTTGGACTGCCTGTGGTGAGAGGATGACACCTAGAGGTCACCGGGACCCGACCTTGTCCGCTCTGTAACTCAACTCTCCCTAAAGCAAATCTCATGAAGTTTCATGGGTAATGTAATGAAAGGATGACCCCTTTTGATTTTGAGATCAAGAGGTCAAAGGTCAAGGTCACTGGGACCTGACCATGAAAATCATTGTCCACCCTGTAACTCCTCTCCCCTTGAAGCAAATCTTATGAAACTTAATGAGTGGACTGCTTGTAATGAAAAGATGGTCCCTGTTGGTTTTGGGGTCAGTAGGTTCAGAGGTCAAGGCCACCATTACCTAATCATAAAAATCCTATTCCATTCAATCTTTACTCAAACAGTAGGGTGGGGAAGTGGGGTGTAGCTGGGGGGACTGGTAGCGGTGTATATTTGTCGCCCTTAAAAGGCGACAGCTTATGTTTATTTCTTTTTTCTTAATAATCAATCCTCATATATTTATTTTTGGTAGTTGGGGTCCATGGGGAGGCAGGGTGGGTGGGAGGCATAAAATAAAATATATTAGCAAATGACATATCAAGAGACTATAATGACGTGTTTAATTTCATAATTGTAGGTGATTTAAATAGCAGAGTGGGCAAACTGAATGATTTTGCGGAGCATGAATACTTGCATAACCTTGATATGATGCCCCCTGATTACCTATGTATACATGTAGTCATAATAATTGAATTAGGTTTTAAGGCGCACCAACACATGAAAGGTTATATGGTGCCTAACAGGCATGAACATGCCAGGCTCATCCTCTATGTACATCGAGATAAAATATGGAAAATGGGCCCCAGAATCTTAATTCTCACCCTGAACTTCAGAGTTGCTGCAAATTCTATCGTAGAAACTCCATTTACGCTGGAGCCACATTTATTGTTTTTCTGCCACTGCTCTTTTGATGTGTAGTCATAATAAACTAAATAAATTTAGAGATTACCATAGTTTGGAGATAGAACATTGATGACTAAATCAAAATCAGAATATAAATCACTAATGATCAAAATGGTATTTGACTGCATGTTTAAAGGTCCAACATTTTGCATTATCATCGTTCTCACCAGTTTGTTGTTCTTGTATGACCACTGTGTGGCACAGTCCAGGAGTGTGTGGGTTCAATCTCTGACCGGGTCATACAATTTGAGGCCACTGTGGTCAAGATCAAGGTTGCTGTTACTAAAAATAGAAATAATGGTTTCTTGGGTAATACTGAAGTTGGGAGTAAGACAGTGAAGTGAAACCTAGTGTGCAGGTAGCCTTATATATGAAAAGGAATCCAGGGGTTGCATTTGAAGTAACTGGTATCAAAGTCAAGGTCAAAGATGCTGTCATTAAAAATAGAAAAATATGTAAACATGATGTGTTATATTTTCAGCTGAAATATATTATGTTATGGAAAAACTGGTTTTCTTTGGATGTCCCTGCTTCTTGTTTTGCCTTCACTCATTAGAAAATTAGAAATGCTTACAGTCACTTCTCTCATTTCTAAAACACGAAAGCAATTACAGAAGTTGCCTGTAATATAAATAATTTATTTCAGACCACAACGACCTGCCGCCGCAGAGACGACCCGACAACGGCCTGCAGCCGCTCCTAAACTATCCTAAGTAGGATATTTTGTAAGTATAAAAGCGTCTCCGTGGCCAAATGGTTAACGAAGTTGCATTGTAAACCTTCGCCTCTCACCTCTGCGGGTTCGAATCCCACTGGGAGCTCATCTTGTGAGGAAGTGTCGATTCTTACGGATGTCGGGAGGTATACAGTACTGATCCTACCCAGGAAGAGTGGGTGGTCTGCCTCAACCACAAAAAATCGACCGTCATATATAACCTTACATGTGTTGAAAATGACGTAAAACACCGTACAAACAAACAAATTAAATTATTAAATTATATGTTTCTTGTGAAGGAAATTGGAAAGTTTCTAATAAAGAAATTGGAAACGTAGAGCCAAAAAAAGTTCAGACGCCAATTTAAAAACAAAAACATAAGTTTGACCTCTACCACGTTACTTGTCTAATGTATAGATGCCAAGAGATAATTTGTAATACATGAACTCATCCTACAGTTGTAATGTTGCTCAAACAATTTAGTCGCCTGACTCCCTCCATCGACTTGCACACCTTCCATGCATCCGAACATCTTATTTAGAGCATAACTTAAAAACAGCTTATGTGACTTCAGTTATCAATGAGATATTGGAATGAAAAGGTGTAGGACTAGCTTATATATATTCAGTTGCAAAAGAAAGTGGAAACTGAGTTTTGTTCAGATTTAATTGTATAAAGTTTTTTTAGCATTGACAAATTCCAAAATGAATATGCCATGTTTGGTACCGAAGTTTTTATCATTCCATTGCCAATATTTCATTTGTTTTTCAATAGGTCGAATCATTAAGGGACTGACGCTTGATAAAGAGGATAGGGTGTTAAGTAAACTGTTCAAAGTGTCCTGTTTCTTTTGCAACTGAGTATAGAAAGGAAGCTTGGTATTGCATTTGAGGTCACCGGGATTATGGTCAAGGTTGCTGTTACTAAAAATAGAAGAAATGTTTTCCACGCAATAACTTCAGTAATGAATGAGATATTGGAATGAAACTTGCTGTGTAGGTAGCTATATAGAAATGAAGATTGATATTGCATTTGAAGTCACTGGGATTATGGTCAAGGTTGCTTTTACTAAACCTAGAAAAATGATTTCCAGACAATAACTTCAGTTAGAAATGAGATAATTGGAACACAGTCTAGAAGTGCAGGGTAAGTTATATGGATATGAAGATTGATATTGCCAATTGAGGTCACTGGGAGTGTGGTCAGTGATACATATTGATACATGATATGATTTTGCTGGACAAATTTGTATTTGTGAGATGAATGCATCTTGTCAGTCGCAAATTCTGTTCCTCATAAACTTCTTTTCATATTTTGATCAGACTGTACGCATAGTATTATGTCTAGTTGTGCATATCAGATTTTGAGGTCATTAGTTCTAAAGTCAAGGTCATCATGACCCGATAATGAAAAACTTGTGATATCTACCCTGCTCTTCTTCTAAATGGCCTGTTGGATTTTGTACAAGGAATCAATATCATATAGTGATGTTTCCTTGGGCATATCTATAAGTTGAGGTCCGTAGGCAGGGCCGTCATTTGACCATTTTTGAGGCCGAAATTCGGCCCCATTCCCCTCCCTTAAATGTATATATTTTCCCCCCTTTTCCTGTGAAAAATTCCCTCTAAAAAAAAAAAAAAATTAGAAATTGTTTAACTCCAAAGGCAAAACAGGAAAGCAACATACAATTTGCAATTTGGAATGGTAAATTCTTGGTACCACTTAAATAATAAAAACAAACCCACTAATTTGTGTTTCTTAAAAATTCCCCTTTGATATGAAAACAATGCAAAGTTCCCCTTCCTGAGGGCCCTGGCCCCATTCCCCCAAAGTGAAGGGAGGGCCCTGGTAGGTCAAAGATCAAGGACACTGACCCAATAATGAAAAACATTTGTCAACACTGTGACAATCAAATCTCATGATACTTCTTGGGGTGACTGCTGGTGAAGTGGATGGTTTTGAGGTCAGTAGATAGATGTCAAGGTCACCTGAACACAATCATGAGAAACTTTGTCCACTGTAACTACTTTTCCTCATAAGTAAATGTCGTGAAACTTCATGGGTTGACTGCCTGTGGTGAGATGTTCTTATTTTGATTTTGAGGTCAGTAGGTAAAATGTCAATCTCCCAATGACTTCATCACTGAAAACCTTGCTTGCACTGAAACTTCTCTTTCCCTAAAGCTAGTCTCATAAAACTTCATGGTTTTGCCTGTGCTAAGACGATGCCTTTTGATTTTGAGGTCGGTGTGTCAAAGGCCAAGATCACCCTGACATGATAATGAACAGTCTTGTCCACACTATTCCTCTTCCCCTGAAGGAAATCACGTGAAACTTTTTGGGTGGACAGCTTATGGAAATTGGATGACTCTTTCGATTTTTAGGTCGAAGGTCAACATCCTTGCTGACAAAAATGGACCCTATCTACTATCAAAAATATATTTTTTCTCAATAAACATCACAAGTATCTGGAGCATAACTTGAAAACTGCTAATGTGACTGGTATGAAACTTTGCTCAATCATAGAAGGAATTAGGTGGAGTACAGAATGCACGAAGTAGAACTTTCTTCTGTCAGAGTGCCCTTTGTCATTGTATACTTATAATTGCTGTCAGTATAATTTGTAAATTACTGATGGGAATGAATGAAGCTTTGCACAATGATAATATAGTGCATTGCAAGTGTGCAGAGCACAGTAATCGTAACTATTATTCTCTGGGCAGATGTCAAAGATTGAAATAATAACATTGTTTGGTTTGTTGTTAACGTTTCATAGATGATTACATATACCAAGTTGTTTGCAAAAATATGGAAAAATGACAGTGTAAATGAATTTTTAGTGTATTTGAGCTTTTGACCTGCGAGAGAGAGAGAGAGAGAGAGAGAGGGCAATCTATGGGGTGTCATTTGATTTGTTTAATTATGTCTCAAATGAATTGTTATGATGATGGGAATACACTGATTGTATACATGTGTTTACCTCCTACATCATTAGTGGGGCCTGTGAGAAGGGGCATCAAATACACTAATAATTCAATAACAGTGTAATGTTTCCATACTTTTGTACATTGATATAATCAGTTGTCTACTACGGAGATACTCTGTATGTCCAGTGATTTGTTTTTTAAAACTCGGATGTCTTGCCTGGGGTTGGGAGTTGAGGGGAGGGTGGTATACAAGTATACTTCCCTGAAAATACAAAGCATATCAAACAATTTCAGTGTTTCAGCCTTAGAGATGTGCCTGGTAGGTTGGTGAGTGGGGGTGGGGATGGGGTGAGTGAAGACTGAGAGGTGATTTATTTAAGCTTTAAGAAGTGGAGGAAGAGTTGTTTTCTTTATCAGGTTCCTATTGTGTAGGGTGAGCTCTTTTTCTTCAGCTTTCTGCAGTGGAGAGTGAGCTTTTTATATGCCCGTTTGAAAAATCTGCATTCTGTTATGGCATGGGTTCTTCCGTCTGTACATCTGTGCGGCCGACCGTCCGTAATAATTTGCATTCCACACAATAACTAAAAAGGTATGAGACCCACCCTAATGAACCTTCATATGTACATTGCCCTAGGTGTGAGGAGGAACCCTGTTGCTTTTGGAGCCAGTAGGTCAAAGGTCAAGGTCACAGTGACCTTAAATGAAAATATGAATTCCTCAGAATTCTTCAAAACCATAACACCTACACACGTACAACTTCATAGGTACATTGCTCTATGTAGGAGGTGGATTCCTGTTGATTTTGGTCAAAAGTCAAGGTCACAGTTACTGTATGTAAATATGCATTCAACCCAAAAACTTCAAAACAACACCTACACTCATAAAACTGCATAGGTACATTATCCTAGGTAAGAGGAGAAATTGTATTGTTTTTGGAGCCAGTAGGTCAAAGGTTAAGGTCACAGTGACTGGAAGTATGCATTCCGCACAATAACTTCAAAACCATAACACTTATGCTCATAAAACTTCATAGGTGAGAGAAGGAACTCTATTGTGTTCGGGATCAGTAGGTCAAAGGTCATGACTGTACATGGAAATACACATTCTGGACAATATTTTCAAAACCATAACACCCACACTCATGAAACTTCATTGGTACATTGCCCATGGTGAGAGGAGGTGGTAAAAGCTCAAGATGACCATGACCTGAAACGGAAATACGCATTCCGCACAATAATTTTGAAACCATAACACCTACACACATGAAACTTCATAGGTATATTACCCTGGTGGGAGGAGGATACCTATTAAGATCAAAGATCTAGGATGACCTCAAACCTAGGAAAGATTGGTACAAGCCATAGTATAGGCATGTTTCACAATTGTTGTAAAATAAATAGGTTTGACCTAATTAACATAATAACCTGAAGGAAGCGAGCATATAATGCCTTGTCGGGCGGTGCTCTTGTTTTTTCAGTGTTCTGCAGTGAGGATGAGTTGTTTTCATTTCCAGCTGTCTGCAGTGGAGGATGAGCTATTTTCTCTTTCAGCTTTCTGCAGTGGAGGATGAGTTATTTTCTCTCAGCTTTCTGCAGTGGAGGATGAGTTATTTTTAGCTCTACTGATCAGAGATCAGCAGAGCTTATGCCGTGGTGCGGCATCCGTCGTCCGTCTGTCCGTCCGTCCGTCTGTCTGTCTGTCCGTCCGTCCGTTAACTTTTATTTGTAGCGACTACTCCTCTGAAACTACTGGATGGATATTCATAAAACTTTACAGAAATGTTGCCCATGAAGTCTAGTTGATCCTAGCAAAAATGCATGTTGATGTGAAATCCAAGATGGCCGCCAAAGCTTAAAATAGATTTTTTAAATTCAAGTTTGTAGCGACTACTTCTTGAAAACTATAAGTGATATTGATATGGGACTTTTTCTAAAATGATCAGCATGACATGATGTTGGTCCTTGTCGAAAATCGTTTTGATTTGACGTTAAACGTGGCTGCCAGCGGCCATCTTTGTTTACATAGTGTTATATAATGAAAACTTGTAGCGACTACTCCTCTGAAACTACTTGACGGATTTTCATGAAACTTCACAGGAATGTTGCTCTTGATGTCTAAATGATCCTAGCAAAATTTCAGGTCGGCCGGAAATTCAAGATGGCCGCCACGGCTAAAAATAAATTTTCAAAATACAAGTTTGTAGCGACTACTTCTTGAAAACTATACGTGATATTGATATGGGACTTTTTCTAAAATGATCAGCATGACATGATGTTGGTCCTTATCAAAAATCGTTTTGATTCGACGTTAAACGTGGCTGCCAGCGGCCATCTTTGTTTACATAGAGTTATATAGTAAAAACTTGTAGCGACTACTCCTCTGAAACTACTTGGCGGATTTTCATGAAACTTTACAGGAATGTTGCTCTTAATGTCTAATTGATCCTAGCAAAATTTCAGGTCGGCGGGAAATTCAAGATGGCCGCCATGGCTAAAAATAGATTTTCAAAATACAAGTTTGTAGCGACTACTTCTTGAAAACTATAAGTGATATTGATATGGGACTTTTTCTAAATGATCAGCATGACATGATGGTTATCCGAGTCGAACATTATTTTGATTTAACATTAAACATGGCTGCCAGTGGCCATCTTTGTTTACATAGAGTTATATAATGAAAACTTGTAGCGACTACTCCTCTGAAACTACTTGACGGATTTTCATGAAACTTCACAGAACTGTTGCTCTTGATGTCTAATTGATCCTAGCAAAATTTCAGGTCGGCCGGAAATTCAAGATGGCCGCCATGGCTAAAAATAGATTTTCAAAAGGCAATTTTGTAGCGACTACTTCTTGAAAACTATAAGTGATATTGATATGGGACTTTTTCTAAAATGATCAGCATTACATGATGTTGGTCATTGTCAAAAATCATTTTGATTAGATGTTAAACATGGCTGTCCGCGGCCATCTTTGTTTACATAGAATTATATAATGAAAACTTGTAGCGACTACTCCTCTGAAACTACTTGACGGATTTTCATGAACTTCACAGGAATGTTGCTCTTGATGTCTAATTGATCCTAGCAAAATATCAGGTCGGCCGGAAATTCAAGATGGCCGCCACGGCTAAAAATAATTTTTCAAAAAACAAGTCTGTAGCGACTTCTTCCTGAAATCAAAATCAATCAGTAGAGCTTCAAGGTCATTGACCTCTTGTTTCTTTCAGCTTTCTGCAGTGGAGGATGAGCTATTTTCTCTTTCAGCTTTCTGCAGTGGAGGATGAGCTATTTTCTCTTTCAGCTTTCTGCAGTGGAGGATGAGCTATTTTCTCTTTCAGCTTTCAGTGGCATGATTACAGATTTGTTTATTTAATAGCTTGCATATTGTCGTTAATAACACTCGAGGCTTACAACCATTGTTTTGTGTACTTAAATGGCAACACATTAATTTCCGTTTAATGCTAACATTTCAACCTTTCAGCAAGTCCAGTAGAAACATCTTTTGGTGCAACAGTATTTTCATCTGCTTTAAACTGAAATTGAACTAATGTTTGGGGCGCTTGTTTCAGCCAAAGGTTTCTTGGACTTTTCAGACAATATTTATTTAGTAAATAAGTTGTATATCAGTGAAACAGACAATAAAATGCCTTACTTTTCAAAATCAGTTGAGAAATAAAAATTTCAAGTGCAAAATTCTGCTGCATGAAATTTTTTAAAAAATATCCAAATATGGTTTTGATTTATTGGATATTCGTAAATTAAGACACCCTAGCAACATATGAAGGCTTACTGAAGTTATTTGAAATTTCTTCGTTTTCTGTTGTCCCACCAACAAGAAATTTACATGGGAAAAGCCCCATCCAAAAATCATTTTGGCTGTAAAATATTTATTTCTCAAACGGTTTTCAAAACTAAGGTAGTTTTATTTACCACTAAAAATGCCAGTTCTTATTATATATAATTGATGTATGTATTATTTAAATTGCTAAAGCTACTGCAGAAAAACCTTTGGCTGAAACAAGTGCCCCAAACAATAATCTTTTATTTACCATTGGGAAATAATGCACTTGTCCCTAATCCATCCAAAGTATTATCTGGCTGATTAAACAGTTGGCGTAAGTTATGGTGGCATACTTCTGCCAACCAGTAAATAGCCACTTAACTAAATAATTAAGTCCACTCAATTCACTTTTTTTTTTGACATCAGATATGTTATGTCACCATAACTTCTCAAGATGTTGACATAATCAGTCACTAAAAGCCACTTATTTGTATGATTATGTTGACATCAATAAGTAGCTAACTTGCCTAAAAGCCTGTTAATTCTCGTAACTTGTCAGTTACTGATGTCTACTTATAGCTAAAAGTTAGTTACTGGGCCAAATATAGAAATTTACCTCATACCGGTTGTAGTGAAAATGGCGGGGCAAGAACTAAACACTAAGTATCCAGAGGAAAGAAATACGAACAAACCTCGCGCGTTTTAATACAAGATTTTTCTCGACCGTTTTCTCCACTGCCTGTCTGCCATGCCCGTGAGCCATTGTTTTAAAATGAACATGAATGTATTTCATACCTTGATGTCAACATCAGTTACTGACAAGGCAGTACCTAGCATTAACAGGCTTTTAGGCAAGTTAGCCACTTACTGATGTCAACATAACTATACAAATAAGTGGCGTTTACAGCTTCATTATGTCCATGTCCTGAGAAGTTATGGCGACATAACATATGTGATGTCGACATCAGAAGTTCATTAAGTTGACTTAATTATATAGCTAAGTAGCTTTCTGGCTGGCAGAAGTATGCCACCATATGGTTTGGATTGGCTGGATGTCATATTTATTAATCTAGCCCATAGATGATCTATAGAAACTCCAGAGACCATAAGAATTTGAGCAAATGGTGTAATCATTTTTAGCTATACTGATCAGAGATCAGCAGAGCTTATGCCGTGGTGCGTCGTCCGTCGTCCGTCTGTCTGTCCGTCCGTCTGTCCGTCCGTCCGTTAACTTTTATTTGTAGCGACTACTCCTCTGAAACTACTGGATGGATATTCATAAAACTTTACAAAAATGTTGCCCATGAAGTCTAGTTGATCCTAGCAAAAATTCATGTTGATGTGAAATCCAAGATGGCCGCCAAAGCTAAAAATAGATTTTTTAAATACAAGTTTGTAGCGACTACTTCTTGAAAACTATAAGTGATATTGATATGGGACTTTTTCTAAAATGAACAGCATGACATGATGTTGGTCCTTGTCGAAAATCGTTTTGATTTGACGTTAAACATGGCTGCCAGCGGCCATCTTTGTTTACATAGAGTTATATAATGAAAACTTGTAGCGACTACTCCTCTGAAACTACTTGACGGATTTTCATGAAACTTCACAGGAATGTTGCTCTTGATGTCTAATTGATCCTAGCAAAATTTCAGGTCGGCCGGAAATTCAAGATGGCCGCCACGGCTAAAAATAATTTTTCAAAATACAAGTTTGTAGCGACTACTTCTTGAAAACTATAAGTGATATTGATATGGGACTTTTTCTAAAATGATCAGCATGACATGATGTTGGTCCTTATCAAAAATTGTTTTGATTCGACGTTAAACGTGGCTGCCAGCGGCCATCTTTGTTTACATAGAGTCATATAGTAAAAACTTGTAGCGACTACTCCTCTAAAACTACTTGGCGGATTTTCATGAAACTTTACAGGAATGTTGCTCTTAATGTCTAATTGATCCTAGCAAAATTTCAGATCGGCCAGAAATTCAAGATGGCTGCCACAGTTAAAAATAGATTTTTAAAAAATAAGTTTGTAGCGACTACTTCTTGAAAACTATAAGTGATATTGATATGGGACTTTTTCTAAAATGATCAGCATAACATGATGGTTATCCGAGTCGAACATTATTTTGATTCGACATTAAACATGGCTGCCAGTGGCCATCTTTGTTTACATAGAGTTATATAATGAAAACTTGTAGCGACTACTCCTCTAAAACTACTTGACGGATTTTCATGAAACTTCACAAAAATGTTGCTCTTGATGTCGAATTGATCCTAGCAAAATTTCAGGTCAGCCGGAAATTCAAGATGGCCGCCATGGCTAAAAATAGATTTTCAAAATACAAGTTTGTAGCGACTACTTCTTGAAAACTATAAGTGATATTGATATGGGACTTTTTCTAAAATGATCAGCATGACATGATGGTTATCCGAGTCGAACATTATTTTGATTCGACATTAAACATGGCTGCCAGTGGCCATCTTTGTTTACATAGAGTTATATAATGAAAACTTGTAGCGACTACTCCTCTGAAACTAATTGACGGATTTTCATGAAACTTCACAGAAATGTTGCTCTTGATGTCTTATTGATCCTAGCAAAATTTCAGGTCGGCCGGAAATTCAAGATGGCCGCCATGGCTAAAAATAGATTTTCATGCAAGTTTGTAGCGACTACTTCTTGAAAACTATAAGTGATATTGATATGGGACTTTTTCTAAAATGATCAGCATGACATGATGTTGGTCCTTATCAAAAATTGTTTTGATTCGACGTTAAACGTGGCTGCCAGCGGCAATCTTTGTTTACATAGAGTTATATAGTAAAAACTTGTAGCGACTACTCCTCTGAAACTACTTGACGGATTTTCATGAAACTTTACAGGAATGTTGCTCTTAATGTCTAATTGATCCTAGCAAAATTTCAGATCGGCCAGAAATTCAAGATGGCTGCCACAGTTAAAAATAGATTTTTAAAAAATAAGTTTGTAGCGACTACTTTTTGAAAACTATTAAGTGATATTGATATGGGACTTTTTCTAAAATGATCAGCATGACATGATGGTTATCCGAGTCGAACATTATTTTGATTCGACATTAAACATGGCTGCCAGTGGCCATCTTTGTTTACATAGAGTTATATAATGAAAACTTGTAGCGACTTCTCCTCTGAAACTACTTGACGGATTTTCATGAAACTTCACAGGAATGTTGCTCTTGATGTCTAATTGATCCTAGCAAAATTTCAGGTCGGCCGGAAATTCAAGATGGCCGCCACGGCTAAAAATAAATTTTCAAAAAAAAAGTTTGTAGCGACTACTTCCTGAAATCAAAATCAATCAGTAGAGCTTCAAGGTCATTGACCTCTTGTTATTTAATTATATGCAAGCAGTTTTAAAGTCAAAATGATACAGGATTAATAAATGGAGATGCCAATTTTATTGCTTGATATAAAACTCAAGATTGCCATCTGTCCCTTTAATATAGATGAAATCTCATAAAAATTTCATTAGAATTAAAAACATGTCCAAGTCCATAGTTTTGGTTGATTAAATATCCTCGATTTCCAAAACCATCTAAAATACGGTATTAAGGAAATTGACGAGATAGCGTTGTTGTACAGTATCGTCAAGGAAGACAGAGTCGTTATACACTCGTACAATGTTATATAGATTCTGTATCCTCTGTTTACAAAATGGCAGAACCAGAAGAAAAGTTAATTTGGTTTAAAAGCGGGACACCAGTCCCCTCATACAAGCATACATGTGATACTTTCAGGACCTCAATCTGGGAGTTTAGTGATTTTTTTAAGGGAGATTCATGCAAAAATCTGGGAGGTTTTTTCACGGACTATTTTTAGCGCGCGAGCAGTATTTTATACCCAAATTCCATAAACGAATACCTAAAAATACACTTTTAAACATGTTTCTTCATTTATGTCAGGGGAGATAACAAGAATGAATAAAAACAGTTTTTAAACAATATTTTATTTAATAACCAATGATAAACATGTTCGCTGTTCATTTCGCTGTTGTTTGGTTATGCCCAATAATCTACTTTAATACTTACAGACAGTGTCCCTTTAAAGTTTGTTGTTATATTTTCGTACTTACAAAACATAAAAATATTGAGAAAGTAAGAGTTTAAAAAAAAAAAAAAAAAAAAAATCTTTCTTTTTTTTTTTACCCCACCCACTCCACCAAATATTGGCCGCGATTTTTCAAAAATGGCCGTGCAAAAGACGGCTGCACGGCTGGCTGCATAATAACTTCCCCTCTGGAAAATAACCGATAGTATGAATCAAATTGAGTTTGATGTACAATAGTATGAATCTGATTGAGTACGAAGTACGAAATTTCGTAGGAGTTGTCGTTCTTGAATTCATTCTATTTCTGCTTATCAGCAAGTATTGATTCGAGAAATAATGTGTTTTTAACTCGAAAAACACCCCATCTTGATTAAAAATGTTTGAGACCCTATCTTGATCGATTTATTTCAGATACCCACCCCTATTCCCCACAACTCAATTGTGTTTAATTAAATCATACATACTCATCAAATTCACGTTGACAAAGTCTACTTTCGTTTTCGCTATTCACTTCAACAACCTTGTAAATAAATGACGCCGGCAATTTGTTTCAAGTCGTATCTAACCTGTTTAATTACATACATCATTAAAGACTTCATAAGTGTGCTGCTAATCCTTTGGTAAGATCAATTAAGCCAATAACTTGTTTGCAAATAACAGTTTCCCCTACTTTCCCCCAGGCTATTTATCCAGGTCAAATCTAGGTATGTCACGTGACGGTCTCGCGAATCGCGAGACAATAACATCAAGTTGGCAGGTAATAGACCGATGATTTTCGAAAAATCGATTTTAGCAATTTTACGGGAGTTTTTCACACAATTCCGTGGGGCCGGGAGGAGGGTTAGAATTCCGTGAGATTTCATCTCACGCCGTGAGGTATCACATGTATGTACAAGTTCCTGATTAAACAAACCCACGTAAGATCCTTTATTTATATTATGCTGTTTTCCTATTTGCAGAAACAGCGGTTACCAGCTGTTTGTGAAGAGGAGCGGCAGGGCAATACCTGCGGCAGCTGCCCTGTAGAGGAAAGCCACAGATCATGAAAAGCACTTCGTAACAGCCAAGCTGATGCAGAGGTTTGTATTTTCTTTAAAAAATAACAAATCACTCAAACATTTTGGGAGCTCTTTGCTCAGTCCATTTAGTCTTAATGAACTCGTTTTGGCATCCACATAACTCGGGTCATATATATAAAAAATATATATGGACCCCTAAATGACGGTAAAAAACATATCAAGTTTCAGCCTTGCCTGTTAAATAATCCAGAATTGTCCCCGTCCCAATTGGACCTGCAGCTTTTTAGCTCATCTCACCCAAAGGTTCAGAGGTGAGCTATTGGGATCACTCTTCATTCGTTATCCATCTTTCCATCATAAACTTTTCTTCAAACGACCTCAGAAACCGCTTGGTCATTTTTGACCATACTTTACATGGATGACCCTTAGATCAATGGTTTTCAATTTTTTAAAGTTCAACATGACATCCAAGATGGCCCCCATTACTAGGAAAGATTAAAACTAGAAACCCTTTTCTCAAGAACTGCTGACAGATTTCAACAGTTTTATTAATAATTGCTAAACCATAGAATATCAAGTTTGTATAAATTGAAACTCAAGAGTAAAAAAAAAATAATACTGTACCCTGAGGGTCCAAAGTTTGCCTATGGAGATTTTGCATGCTTTACATAGACATAAGGAAAAACTTGAAAAATCTTCTTTGAAACAAGGCATAGTATATGGTCTACCAAATTTGTTCAAAGATGACCCTTAGGTCAAATTTGTCCCTGCACCTTGGGTCACAGTTTTACCTGGAGTATAATATTAGGAATATAATATTTTAAATGTATAAAAGAATGTTCAGATGGTGAACGTGGGGTCAAATTTGGCTCTGCCACAGAGATTTTTTCTCATAAACTGCATGGTAAAGAGCTCATATATAACATGCAATTTATAAGCTTATTGTTATTTGTTCAAATGGCGACTCGGATGTCAAATTTTGTCCCGCCAAATGGGTCACATTTTACATGTTTTGACTTGTAGAGGGAACAAATTTTAACAAAGTCTCCTCTGTAACCACAAAGCATCAACCTCTCATATAATGCTTGTAGTATTAGCTTATAGTCCTCTACTAAGTTTGTTCAATGGTGACCCTCTTTCTTTATATAATTATATCTGCCCGTGACACTAAAACCTGTAACGGTTATCTTGACCATAACTTGAAAGTATTTGGCCTACATACATGAAACTTCACACACATCTTCCATCTTCCCAAGAAATATAACATCATTTATGACCCATTTCATAAAACTTGAACCGGCCACCAACCCATGTCATTGCAAATCTCGCATACCTTACCCCTCCAACCCATGACACTGCATATGCAAACGTGGAAGCGTGACTCCATTGTAAATGGAGTGTCTATTACAGAATTTGCAGCAACTCTGCAGTTTTGCAGGTTAGAACTTCTAGGTCCATTCTCCATATTTTATCTTTATGCAAATGAAGGATGGACCTGGCATGCTCATTCCTCTTAGGCACCATAATAACCTTCCATGTGTTGGGGTGCTGTAAAACACAATTCCAGTCAGTTAATCAGCAGCCTAACCAAACTTGTAACTTGGCAAAATATTGACGTTTTGTCATACAACTTTATGGTCATACAACTTTATACATTCTTTCTTATGAATTATTCAATTCAGTGTTCTGCTGCTTTTCATAAAATGGGGAACATTTAAAAAATGTCTCTGTTCCATAATTTATAAAGGATGGCACCCCGGGTATTCAAAATTACATTTTGATTGTTGAAGTAAGCACATGACAGGTGACAAGTGTTCTGTGGACCACCTGCCTAGTTCTACTTTTGTGAGTAAATAAAATATGCCTCTGCTCATCTCGGTCATCCTCCCTCCAACCATTTCATTTCCTCTGCCAAGTCTCCCTTCTGACTACATTGTCACACTGTGTGTGTTGTTGATTTGTTTATATGCACTTAGTACACAGGTCTTGACACCAAGTCTCCTTTGTGATTTATTTCCACACTTTGTGTGATGTTGATTTGTTTATGGACACATAATGCACAGGTCTTGACATCTCTGTTGTCAGCCAAGTCTTCCTTGTGATTGCCACACTTTCTGTGTTGTTGATCTGTTTATAGGCACATAGTGCACAGGTCTTGCCATCTTTGTTGTCAGTCAAGTCTTCCTTGTGATTTATTTCCACACTTTTTGTGATGTTGATTTGTTTATAGGCAAAAGGTGCACAGGTCTTGCCATCTTTGTTGTCCGCCAAGTCTTCCTTGTGACTATATTGCCACACTTTCTGTGTTGTTGATTTGTTTATTGGCACATCTTGTATAGGTCTTGACATCTCTGTTGTCAGCAAAGTCTCTCTTGTGACTACATTGCCACGCTTTTCTTGTTTGTTTATTTCAACAGCTCTTATGTTTATCTCACTCACATCGGCTACTGTTGCATGTGTCTACAATGGACATGGCTATCAGGTGAGCGATTCAGAGCTATTTTCATTTGGCCCTCTTGCTTAAGGTCCAGATAAACAAGAGGGCCTGATGAGTGCATAATTATGTTCTTTAGTCATCAAGTATTGTTTTAATTGCAGATTAAGACAAGAGGCCGTATGTCGGGTCCTGCACTGGAGTTAAGAAATGGTTGTCTTAAAGGGACATAAGGGCGGGCGGCAACATTATTTTTAGCTCTACTGATCAGAGATCAGCAGAGCTTATGCCGTGGTGCGGCGTCCGGCGTCCGTCCGTCTGTCTGTCTGTCCGTCCGTCTGTCCGTCCGTTCACTTTTATTTGTAGCGACTACTCCTCTGAAACTACTGGATGGATATTCATAAAACTTTACAAAAATGTTGCCCATGAAGTCTAGTTGATCCTAGCAAAAATTCATGTTGATGTGAAATCCAAGATGGCCGCCAAAGCTAAAAATAGATTTTTTAAATACAAGTTTGTAGCGACTACTTCTTGAAAACTATAAGTGATATTGATATGGGACTTTTTCTAAAATGATCAGCATGACATGATGTTGGTCCTTGTTGAAAATCGATTTGATTTGATGTTAAACATGGCTGCCAGCGGCCATCTTTGTTTACATAGAGTTATATAATGAAAACTTGTAGCGACTACTCCTCTGAAACTACTTGACGGATTTTCATGAAACTTCACAGGAATGTTGCTCTTGATGTCTTATTGATCCTAGCAAAATTTCAGGTCGGCCGGAAATTCAAGATGGCCGCCACGGCTAAAAATAAATTTTCAAAATACAAGTTTGTAGCGACTACTTCTTGAAAACTATAAGTGATATTGATATGGGACTTTTTCTAAAATGATCAGCATGACATGATGTTGGTCCTTATCAAAAATTGTTCTGATTCGACGTTAAACGTGGCTGCCAGCGGCCATCTTTGTTTACATAAGAGTCATATAGTAAAAACTTGTAGCGACTACTCCTCTAAAACTACTTGGCAGATTTTCATGAAACTTTACAGGAATGTTGCTCTTAATGTCTAATTGATCCTAGCAAAATTTCAGATTGGCCAGAAATTCAAGATGGCTGCCACAGTTAAAAATAGATTTTTAAAAAATAAGTTTGTTACGACTACGTCTTGAAAACTATAAGTGATATTGATATGGGACTTTTTCTAAAATGATCAGCATGACATGATGGTTATCCGAGTCGGAACATTATTTTGATTCAACATTAAACATGGCTGCCAGTGGCCATCTTTGTTTACATAGAGTTATATAATGAAAACTTGTAGCAACTACTCCTCTGAAACTACTTGACGGATTTTCATGAAACTTCACAAAAATGTTGCTCTTGATGTCTAATTGATCCTAGCAAAATTTCAGGTCGGCCGGAAATTCAAGATGGCCACCATGGCTAAAAATAGATTTTCAAAATACAAGTTTGTAGCGACTACTTCTTGAAAACTATAAGTGATATTGATATGGGACTTTTTCTAAAATGATCAGCATGACATGATGGTTATCCGAGATGAACATTATTTTGATTCGACATTAAACATGGCTGCCAGTGGCCATCTTTGTTTACATAGAGTTATATAATGAAAACTTGTAGCGACTACTCCTCTGAAACTACTTGACGGATTTTCATGAAACTTCACAGAAATGTTGCTCTTGATGTCTAATTGATCCTAGCAAAATTTCAGGTCGGCCGGAAATTCAAGATGACCGCCATGGCTAAAAATAGATTTTCATGCAAGTTTGTAGCGACTACTTCTTGAAAACTATAAGTGATATTGATATGGGACTTTTTCTAAAATGATCAGCATGACATGATGTTGGTCCTTATGAAAAATCGTTTTGATTCGACGTTAAACGTGGCTGCCAGCGGCCATCTTTGTTTACATAGAGTTATATAATGAAAACTTGTAGCGACTACTCCTCTGAAACTACTTGACGGATTTTCATGAAACTTCACAGGAATGTTGCTCTTAATGTCTTATTGATCCTAGCAAAATTTCAGGTCTGCCGGAAATTCAAGATGGCCGCCACAGTTAAAAATAGATTTTCAAAAAACAAATCTGTAGCGACTACTTCCTGAAATCAAAATCAATCAGGTCATTGACCTCTTAATTATTTCATACTATAAGCATGGCATGCTTTGTTTTTTAGCTTCGATTTGAGGAATAACATGATGGTGCAATTAAATGGATAAAGAACATGACTATTTTATAATTTTAATTTATTTTCTGCAATACCTTGTATGTTTTTATTTTGTAATAAAATAATCAACATGTTTTAAAATTGCATTGTTTCATTATTCAATAAAGTTCATTGCTACATTTCAAACAAAATAATTATTTAATATAATAAACTAGATGTCATAACTGTTCATTAGTTCATTGTTTACACATTTTTTATTAGTTCACTGTTGTGGATTGAATCGCATATAGCCCAGTATACTATTACACAGTCCGCATTAGCCAGCATGTAACTACACTTGTGACTAGAACGTGACAGTTCCACAGATCAAACAGTGTACCGCTCACTCACCGCAAAACCCACTCTACCCGCGTGTAAAGTGTGTCTCGGTGTACTGATTTCACAGGTTTTACAGTTTGCCCAAGTTGAGTACCGTAATTTTAGACAGTTTATAGAATAGCCGCATAATTACCAATAAGTGATCATTAATGGATGGATTTTCGTAATTACCGTAAACAACGAAGGTGAGATTGCTCCGAACATCACAGTTAAAAATACTTACCGTAGAATGTTAACTCAAAATATTCGGACATTGGCAAATATGAATTAATTTTGGAAAGTTATATTTCCGGACACCAAAAATTCTGAACTGATAGAGTAAATGTAATCTCTTTAGTCATCAAAATCTTTCTCAGTAAAATGGTCCGAAAAATTCCATTTCACACCGTTTTGCAAAACAAGTTCAATCCATTTAGTTCGATGACGGCAATATGGAAATGTGTGTAGACTTACACTGCCTTCCTGTTTACTTTTTCTACAAAAGCTTAATATGCACCTTTTCACCATGATGAAGACACGATCACATCAATACTATTCCAGGGTTTAAAACACTTAGGCTATATGAGAAAAATGGACATACAACAAGAGTAACGGTTTGTTTACACATAGATACGCGCCATAATTGATTATGTAAATTAGGTAGTTTGTACGGAAGATGTGATTGGTATACTCCGATGCCCAGGAACACTGGGTTTAAGTCCGCATTCGACAGACAAGGCTAAGGGAAGTGTCTACTTTTGAATCTAAATGAATACTCTGCAAAACATGGCTATTATAGGGTTAACTGTTTTAAAATTTATCTGTATTAACATTTTGAATTTGGGACTGTATATCAGTCTTTTATTGGTAGCAAATTTTTACGGACTTTAATGGCACTAGCATACTTCTTATTGAAGCGCTAAAACTTATTTATTAATGCATCTTGTAGATGGTTAAAGCTCAAGAAACAGAAAGTATATCGGAAGGTACAGAAATGGAGGAGACACAGCCCAGAGCTCAAGAAACAGAAAGTATATCGGAAGGTACAGAAATGGAGACACAGCCCAGAGATCAAGAAACAGAAAGTATATCGGAAGGTACAGAAATGGAAGAGACACAGCCCAGAGCTCAAGAAACAGAAAGTATATCGGAAGGTACAGAAATGGAGGAGACACAGCCCAGAGGTCAGTGAATCATTTACTTAACTTTCAGTCTGGGACAGTAATGGTCTTCAATATAGAATTATTATTTCAAATGGAAAACAATTTGGGTTGTAACATGTGTAAGGTTATAGTGTGACAGCGACCTGAAAGGGAGATGAGAAGGAATATTCCCATCAGACTTGTTATCGCCGTGGAGCAAAAGCGTAGTGCAGACGTCTGAGGCTCTTAAAAGCACAAGGCATTACTCAATGCTAATTTGAAATGTTTGATATTTACTCGTATTTTCTATAATTTTTTTTTTCATATATTTTACTTCTTAGCATATGTATTTCTGTACTCCATGCATACATTATGTTAGTAATTTATTGTTGTACAGTGATGCACGGCTACATAGACCAGCCAGTAGAGAGCGGTGAGCCAACCACGATTGTGGAGATACATGTATCCCCGTACCCAGACCCAGTCACAGGTACTGTATACTTGTTGTTACAAGTTTTAAATGTAACGAGAAAGGAAGCAAAACCAACAACACAAAAATATAATGAACACATTTATTTACATAAAATATTCACTTACAGAGTACACAAATCCAGTTTTTCATTAATATCCAATTTTTTCAAACAATACTTATTTTAAAGGGCTCTGACAAACTTCAAAAAAACTGAAAGTATTATCAAAATGCCATGAAAAATGAAACGGATATGACTTATTGAAAATTTGCAAAGAAACTTGAATGGAGGCAGCCATCTTTGAACGATGACATCATGGCGCCTTTTTACCATATATTATGGCATATTGACAGAATGTCTTTTAAAGCAAAGAAAATCACTGCAAATGAAAAATAATACAATTTATACATTTTACATCTGTTTATTTAATTTTAATAAATTTGCAGTGGTTTCCTTTGCTTTAAAATATATTTTGTCAATATGCCATATATGGTAAAAAGGCGCAATGATGTCGTCGTTCCAAGATGGCCACTTTCATTTAAGTTCTTTGCAAATTTCCAATAGGTCACATTTCCTTTATTTTTCATGGCATTTTGATAATTCTTTCAGCTTTTTTCAAGATTTTCAGAGCCCTTTTAAATATATCTTGTTTGAAAATAGTGAATCAACCCCTTAAGTCCAAATAAAATTATCCAATGTTCCTTTAATCCAAAACGGTAAGTGTCTCTTTAATCCAAATGTGAATTCTCCTTTCAGTCCAAATTAATTTCCAATATTTCCGGTTTAGTCCAATTATCCAATTTCACTGTTATTATGAACAGATGAATTATAGTACAATATGTATTAAATCCTCTCACAATTTTATTTTCTAAAAGCATACAAATCTAAATTAACTTTAATGAAGAATACTGAAACTGATCTGCTGAGCTGTGTGTGTGTGTGTAGTTCGAAGTTTTAAAGTCCGTCCGCCAACTAACACGTCGAGGTAAACCTGACACGATGGGCACAATAGAGTCTGGACTTCTCTAGATGTGTATGTAGGTTGATCTGGTGCTGCTGTGTAGTGTAGTCGTTTCTCTTGTATATGTGTAGTGTTGTGTCGCTGCTGCTCTATGTAATTTCGCTGTGGCGGTGAAGTGGTCTGGCGAGGAGGTCTACATCCGCTAAGGTGGTTGTCCTACATCCGCTACTGGTCGGGTTCTCTGTTTGGGGCCACACCCATCACAGTATGACCCCTGCGCCGCACACACCGCCCGACGTCCTTTCCCCCATGGTCTACTGTCGATTGTAAGCTTGAAAGGGTTACGAATTCTTCCGGCCCCCGGACTCGACTTCAGGATCTGTGGACGTCATATGATGTGTGCTGTGATGGGACGCAGGAGACATCTTCACTTTCGGTCAAATGACACTCGAGCCTACTGAACCCTCCCATACTTTTGCAGTTCAGTAGTACCGGCATTTTTAGTACCGAACACTATGCAGTATAGTGCTTATGCGGGTAATGTATATATAGGGTTGACAAGACCCTACATACACAACACCTGAGTGTCATCAGTGCCCTCTCCGCGACGTGCACGCTGTGAAGATCAGGAGAAGTGATCTGCCGAGCTTCTTCTAGAGTCTGTTTATATACTGTCATAGACTGTCATCAACTGTTTCATCCAATGAGAGCAGTCTAAATTTCATCAATGAATTTGCATACAAGAATTTGTCTGCAAGATAAACAATCTCCTAATATGGTAAACATAACGATTCTTCAAGGTCAAAATCAATAATAAATATACAGCCGATCTCATCATATGTTTACAACATCTATGGGGTAACATTGTAACTCTGATGGCTTCTAACATTATATATATCCCAGTTTTCATAAATGGTGTGAACGTAAAATTTATAGCATTGTTTTTCTAATATAAACAATTTATATTGCTTCTTGAGGGCCATAGGCCATATTCTATAAATGTTTTGTAGCATAGCACTTATGGTTTTTACAGGAAGTTGTTGTTTACATTGTGCTATTACTGTCAGATATGTCAGTAATAGCATGACTGAAATATAGCTGCAGTTAATGTGCAGATTTATGAAAATTATATTATAAGCAGGAACAAAGGAAAACCATTGGAGCTATAGTACAACGTATACTAGTACTATACATCTGTTCCGATGTTTACTAGATGCTCCGTCAGTTGACAGTTAACTTTTTGTATTTTTAATAATTTTATTCAAACACTTGTGCACATGCATACATGATATAAATACAAACACATTTTAGGCAAAAATTGCAAATAAGAATACATTCGATCAAACTAGATTGAGAAGAACCAGTTGACAGTTAACTTCATTACGTGTTCCCGCATTAATTCAATTAAGCACTAATACTGACCTAGTTTTCATGTCTGTAATATTATTTGCCATTTGAGGTGCTGTAAACTAGGTTCATTTTGGTTGAGATTTGTGCTAATATATGGCTGGACCTTGGGTTAAACTGTTTGCTGATACTTTGTTAGCCTTGTTTAGCATTGTTTTATATAAAATGCAACACCGACCTATTCTAGGTTAATATTACTGATATTCTGGTTATTTATAGGAGAGATGGTACCCGAGTCCATGCTTGGTATAAGATCATCCCAGTCATTCACAGCATGTAGCCAGTCTGAGGTCATCACCATGGTGACAGGGGAGCAGTCTGCATTCACACTTCAACAACTGATGCAATTATGGAGAGTGTCTCAACTGAGAACATAGAGGCAAGGATTTGTCAACAGAAGGATTAGAAATTGGGTCAAATTATATAGGGCGAAAAAGGAAGTCTCGCAAATTCTCGTACAGAAATCCCGAGATCGAGTCACGTGACAGTCATCGTCTTCAACCGCCATTTTGGAAAATATCGAATACAACGCTGGGAAAATCAATGCGATAAACAGCAAGATAACGCTTTATATAAGCAATTATCAAGTAAGTACTAGTTTAATATGATATATTTTAATGAGGAAGTGTTTATTTTCCGAATGTTTTTTGTTGGTAGTGTATTTTTATGTTGATAATTACTAATGCAATTCTACCGATTCTCGGCAGTGTGATGTTGGCGGGTGGGGTAATCTTTTTTAGGAAATTTGATATAAAACATGTTTTCCATTGGAGAAAATACTTTTTTGATTATAATGAATTCGTTATACGACATGGTTATTAAAATTATATAAATTACATATTGATATTGATATCATTCCGGGTTATTTTCTGATTTAAATTTTACTCCGACTCCGAGTTTGGAGCCAAAAAAAAAAGCAAACGATGTTACCGCCTTTTTAATAGGAAGGCACATAATCATGTTTTATTTTTAAAAAATACACATATTTGTGTTCTTATATAATTTTCATATTGTATGGTTAACTTTATTTTGTGCAAAGTATTTAGTTTATTTTTTTCTCAGATTTCAAATGGGCAGTATATTTCTTGTTGTTATAATTCACTTTGGAAATTTAGAAACACTAGTGTGTTACTGCTTTTTTAATAGAAAGGCATAAAATCAAGTTATTTTCTAAAAAAATACACATATTTGTGTTCTTATATAATTTTTATACTGCATGGTTAACTTTATTTCATACCAAGCATTATAAAAAAAAAGTATTTCAGCTTTCAAATGGGCATATATTTCTTGTTATTATTCACTTTGAACATTTAAAAACAAAATTTAGAAACACTAGTGTGTTACTGCCTTTTTAATAGAAAGGCATAAAATCAAGTTATTTTCTAAAAAAACCCACATATTTGTGTTCTTATATAATTTTCATATTGTATGGTTAACTTTATTTTGTGCAAAGTATTTAGTTTATTTTTTTCTCAGATTTCAAATGGGCAGTATATTTCTTGTTGTTATAATTCACTTTGGAAATTTAGAAACACTAGTGTGTTACTGCTTTTTTAATAGAAAGGCATAAAATCAAGTTATTTTCTAAAAAAATACACATATTTCTGTTCTTATATAATTTTTATACTGCATGGTTAACTTTATTTCATACCAAGCATTATAAAAAAAAAGTATTTCAGCTTTCAAATGGGCATATATTTCTTGTTATTATTCACTTTGAACATTTAAAAACAAAATTTAGAAACACTAGTGTGTTACTGCCTTTTTAATAGAAAGGCATAAAATCAAGTTATTTTCTAAAAAAATACACATATTTGTGTTCTTATATAATTTTTATACTGCATGGTTAACTTTATTTCATACCAAGCATTATAAAAAAAAAGTATTTCAGCTTTCAAATGGGCACATATTTCTTGTTATTATTCACTTTGAACATTTAAAAACAAAATTTAGAAACACTAGTGTGTTACTGCCTTTTTAATAGAAAGGCATAAAATCAAGTTATTTTCTAAAAAAATACACATATTTGTGTTCTTATATAATTTTTATACTGCATGGTTAACTTTATTTCATACCAAGCATTATAAAAAAAAATAATTATAGCTTTCAAATGGGCATATATTTCTTGTTATTATTCACTTTGAACTTTTAAAAACATTTTTTCGAAACACTAGTGTGTTACTGCCTTTTTAATAGAAAGGCATAAAATCATGTTATTTTCTAAAAAAATACACAAATTTGAGTTCTTATATCATTTTTATACTGCATGGTTAACTTTATTTCATACCAAGCATTATAAAAAAAAGTATT
The DNA here is from genome assembly GCA_037043455.1 of Cyrtodaria siliqua. Classification (NCBI taxonomy): domain Eukaryota; kingdom Metazoa; phylum Mollusca; class Bivalvia; order Adapedonta; family Hiatellidae; genus Cyrtodaria; species Cyrtodaria siliqua. The sequence continues at coordinate 254,520 of JAWPHD010001570.1, read as the reverse complement.
TCGGCTTTCAAATGGGCATATATTTCTTGTTATAATTCACTTTGAATTTATGAAAAACAAAATTTAGGAACACTAGTGTATTACTGCCTTTTTAATAGAAAAGCATAAAATCATGTTCTTCTTCTAAAAAATACACATATTTGTGTTCTTATATAATTTTTATACTGCATGGTAACCTTTATTTCATCATTTAAAGCATTTTTTTTCTTCAGCTTTTAAATTGTCAGATTATTTCTTCTAATCAATAATTTTGAAACTCTAAAAAATACCATGTGTTAACGCCTTTTTAGTATAAAGGCACACAATCATGTTCTTTTTAAATATATGTATATAATATATTTGTGTTCTTACATAGTTTTCATAATGCATGGTTGTCCTTTTATCAAGCAAAACATTATTTTTACATTCTTTTTACATTTCAAAGGGACATTTCTTTAAAAAAAATAATTTTTGAACGTACACAAATGCCATGGTGTTGCCGCCTTTTTAATAGAAAAGTGCAAAAACATTTGTTTTTCAAAAAATATTTTGTTGTGATGCAGGTTACACCGTGTCCCACTTCCTCAGTTAGCTCAGTTGGTAGCACTTGCTCTTTAAGTCAGGGGTACTGAGTTTGAGTCCCATGCCGGCCTCACTTTTCCCTTGGTTTACTTCAACAGTTGTGTTCTGGTATAGGGTTAATTTTGCACAGTTCACTTTATTTCAAACAAAAACCATGCAAAAACATTATAATATTCTAAACTCTTTTTTTTTTAAATTAACGGCAAATGCCATGATCTTGAATCTTTGATGGGGAGATGCGGTGGCCGAGTGGTTAGCATACTCGACTCTCAACCCAGAAGTCTCTGGTTCATCTTGTTTACATTGTAGTACCGGTATGGCAGAGCTTAGGTAGTTTGACTGCAATGAGTATTTACTCGTCAGATTCAAAATGAATAAGTAAATGTAACTCATGCTTTACTCTTAACTTTCTTTACATAGTTAATGCTTTCAATATGTATGTGAATTATTAATAATTTTTAAAAGAAACAACTCCATGTATTTTGATTAAATGAATGTAGAGTTAAAAGGAGAAAAAATCGACGTATGGCTTTGATTGACTTGACATTGTGTAACTGGTTCTCTCGTTTTTCCAAAATGTTAACATTTCTTGCAAATGTCTGACACCAAAATAACAAGAAATAGCTGAAAAACTCCAGACCCAATTGGCCTACGACAAAAATAAACAAGAAAGAACATCTTAAGATAACTTGAAGCAAATTACTGTATACAATGTGGCTTACTACGACTAGGGGAAAAATGAGAGGTCCTGCAATGTTTACATAATGGTTATACCTTGAAATATTTAACAAATCTTATTTGAAACTACATAGCCTAGTGCTCTGATATTGTGCATATATATTTTGTTTAATCTCATGTTTTTTAACCAAATGTGTACAAAAAAGTACCCTGAGGTTAGATTTGGCCTAGATCTCTGGTCATTTTTTTGTAATAACCGATGATGGAACCAATGAGCCAGATACAACTGTCTATGATTATACTGATAACTAATAAAGATACACATTTTCAAAATTATTAAGTTTATGGAAGCTGAAAAATTAGAAGAAGTCAGAACAACTCATGCAGATGGTGATGAGCACATATTACTACATGTAACAATAAATGAGAAGGACCTATCAGTCATAAGGACCACCAGTTTTCAAAACTCACTGCCACAGGAAGTCATTGAGGATTCCTATACTTAAATAATTACTGTCAAACCCTTGTTGTTATGGTTATAGAACCATTGAGCCTCTTGACATTTTGAACGGTATATCTTGGTATGTACCGCGGTATTCTCTAACATACTGTGGTATACCACGGTACTTTATTTTTCGTGGTACCCAATTCTAAAGCAGCTTAGGGCTGCGTATTGGTCAGAATGATCGATACAATATTTGTATCGATACAAAATCGATATATCATATGATATTTTTTCAGCAGTAATAAAAGACTAAAATGTAAACGTTTTGTCATTTATTCATTCAAAAAGTAAACACAGAAGCTTTATCTGAATTCTTTTTCAAGAATATCTCAACCATCAGTGCACACCAGTGGTGATTTATTATTGGGGGAAAAAACTGAATTTTCCAACCGCTTGAAAAAGCAATCAATCGCCAGAAAAAGTACAAGCAATGAGCCGCCGAGTGCATCTTTTATATACAGAGTTGACACGACTGATAAATACAATGAATAAATTTCGAAACAAATACATATTTCAAACTTTTAATGCATTTTATCACAAGTTTTGTTCGTTTTTGTTGTCCGAAAGTCAGCAGTTTTCCTACCGACATAAATACTAAATACCCATAATCCTTAGCCATGTATGAATCTTTTAACAAGGCAGCACTAATAACGGGTTTATGACCCGGAATTCTTTACCATTTTTCTGATTATTTCTGACTGAAAAACCCATCGATGTAATAATAAAGATCAGAATAGTAAAATTTGTTCCAAAGAAAGACTAATTAAAAGAAAATTATAATTTCCAGTATAATTACTAATTGAATATTATGTTCAGTCGCCGTGAAGACGGTAATAAGAACCGCCATAAAACTGTCGTGACCCAGTATACATAATCCGGGCATTCAAATATTCCCACATCCGCTTTTCCAAAACAAAACAAAAAGTCTTCTGTCTCGATTTTTTCTAAAGTTATTGAATAATTCTGCAGTTTTTACTCGGCGAACTCCGAGTTTGTCTTCGCGGAGTATCGTGGCATATTTCTGTGGCGTAAGTTCGCCGAGAAGCTTATCCGACTCCGCATAGATTTATCATCGAAACTCTGCGTAATTACGCTATTTGTAAATTCCTCACTCGGCGTGAAAGAGTAAAGTGTGGGCTTTGCATGAGCTGTACCGTATGCAATGTGAGAGAGTTCACTTTTGATCGCTATTTTGACCGATATGGACACGTTCGATCGAACCTTAAATACCGGTATTCGATATATACCGGAAACCGGTACGCAGCCTTACAGTAACGCTCGGTATTTAAAGAGACAATGTCCATAGCTTTTAGCTTATAAAACACAAGCAAAAATGCATTACCGCTTCGTAGGGTTGAGAACTCTTAACCCACACTAAAATTACACTCGCTGGTAATGATAATAGACCGTCACGATAATCTACCTTGCACATGTCGTGTTTTGTTCCAGTCAGAGTTTTGTTCCAGTCAATCATGGAGATTTTTGACGGAGTTTTGGCCCTTTAATGATTTCACTCATATGTTGTCGCCGCTACTCATAAAGCACTTGCAATGCTCGAAGTTAGCACTCGCAAAATGAGAGTTGATTTAAGAAAATGGAAGTATACTGAAAGGAAAAAGAAACGCAGGGTGCATATTTCCACTATATATTGCAAATACTGCACACCTAATTCCATATATATTCCAAGGAAATCACAAGATGTTTTGTAGAAAAGAAAGTGCAGTTAGTTAGAGAAAGGACACAACTGTGATGTTGCAGACGTTTTAATCACAGTACACGTCGTAACAAGAAATTCATAATGCTGAAGTTCCTCTTTGAAAAATTGAGCCAGTTCAGTACTGTATTTAATGTTAGGTGATTGCAACATTTAAAGCCTAAGTTTGCTCACCTGCTTGAAACAAATGCGCATTCTGACGATAATGAAACTTTAAAGCCTTTAAAGTTTCATTATCGTCAGAATGCGCATTTGGCTTTAAGGGGTAACCATTGGTGTGTTCAGTGCTGTTTAAACCTTCTTTCTAAAAGGACAGGCCTAATGTCGCCCTGTACCATTCGATTAGCAGTAGCATATTTAACATACAATATATAGCGGAAATACGCACCCTGCGTTTCTTTTTCCTTTCAGTATAGATATTTTCAGCACTCGCACAAAACTGTGAGTGCACTTTTTCTGTACAAAATAAGCATAGGCGATCAAATAATGAAACAGGAAAATTAAAAACTACTAGTCTAGTAATAATTTAGTAGTCTTTTCCAACACAATCTTATATACCTGTGGTGATTTATTATTGGGAACAAATCTGTGAAGTTTCCGACAACTTTTCAATTGTCTGACAGCGCGCTTGAAAAAGCCAGAAGGAAAAAAACGTCAAGTGCATCTTTTCTTTGCAAAGTTGACACGACTGATAAATACAATGAATACATTTCGAAACAAATACGTATTTCAAACTTTTAAATCATTTAGTCACAATTTTTTTTTTCATTTCTGTTGTCAAAAAGTCACAGTTCTCGTAACCATAATCCTTGGCCATGTATGTACCCTTCAACAGGCTGCACTAACAACGGGTTTAAGACCTGGAATTCTTTACAATTTTTTCTGATTGTTTCTGACTAAAGAACCCATCTATGTATAAATAATCAACAGCAGAATAGTAAAAATTGTTACAAATAACGATTAATTAAAAACATAATTCTAATTTCTAGTATAATAATTACAAATTGAATTTTATATTCAGTCGCTGCGAAGCCGGTAATAGGAACTGAACTGCCATATAACTATCGTGACCCAGTATACATTATCTGGGCATTTGAATTTTCCCAAAACAAAAGTAAAACTGTATTCTGCTTCGATTTTTTTAAAGGTATTGAATAATAATGCATTAAAATGACTGCAATAAGAAAAAGTTGCTTTTTTTTAAGGGGAATTTTTCACAGGAGGGGAATGGGGGCCGAAATTCGACCCCAAAACGGTCAAACGACGGCCCTGATACATAAGTAATATACACAAATAATTTGCTTCCAATACATACTATTATAAATGGTTTGGAAAATTACTGTCAATAAGGCCAAATAAAATTAAACCTGTGTTTACTGTAACATTGCTGAAAAAAATGGGGTAGGTAGGTAGGCATTTTATTTTATTTTTTGGCGAAGTTAATTTAAGGTGGCGATGAGCTTTGATGAAAGGGAAAATGTGGTATTTTAAAAACTACAATAGATAATAATATGAAATTGTGTATGTGTTATTGTTTCCCAAAAGGCCTGGCAACAGCTGGCACTCCCAATCACTTGCAATTATTGCAAAGGGGTAAAACCGTTTAATTTATTTTTCGCAAGTAAACTCAGGTATAATTTTATTTGGCCTAATCAGAAAACTAAAACAAATAGATAATCTATTGTACAGTCAGGCTTTTTTCATGTACAGATTCAGTGTTATCTCTGTAAGACTCGTATCGAGCGTATGTTCCAGATCGGGGCCACTAACAAAATCATTTTAGCAGTAAAAGTTATTTGCAATCTGGCGCTCGCACCTTTATTGGTGCTTCTTATTATTGTATTTATTAGAAGACCGGAACATAATGTAAACAAAGAAATATGTTTCAGCACTTTCTTTTTCTTGTAACTGATTTATTTTCCCCATTCGTTAGACCATATATTTACACCATCCTTTGGATAACACACACTTAACCTGCTACATATATATATATAATGGACTGTTCTTTCTTGGAATTAAGAACATTCCATTTATGTGACAAAGAGGTGTTTTTGAAAAATGACAGATCAGCAGCCATACATTGTAAACCCTGACCACCCTGCGAGTTACTCACAGGCTAATATGGGTTTACAGTGGATGCAAATGCTATTATAGTCCTGCTTAGCGGTTATGGGTTAATTGTGTAGCATGTCTGACACGTAGGGTTCACTTTGTCCATCATCGTATGTCTAGCACACTTTAACCTGCAGTCTAACCTTGGCCATAACTTGAAAAGTATTTGACCTATGATCATGAATCTTCACACATATCTTCATCTTAACCCAAGGAATGTTTCCAATAACTCGGACCTTCATTTTGCCAGAGTTATGCCCCCTTTAATAAAACTTGAACCTGCAACCCAACCAAGCTCATAACTGGCAACAACTTTAGAAATATTTGAAATACGTTTATGAAACTTCACACATGTATTCATCTTACCACAAAGAAGGTTGTTGAGGACCAATAACTTTCATTTCAGCAGAGTTCTGCCCCTTTTCATAAAACTTTAACATGCAACCTAACCAAGCTCATAACTGTCCATAACTTGAAAAGTGTTTGACCTATGTTCATTTTCTTTTGCAAATAACCAGACCTGTTTATTCTGTCATTCCAGTATGGGTCCAAAAAAGAGGAAAACTCTCGCAGTTCCTAGAAAGTTTGAATGGAAGCGAAAGTGGAACTCGTCCATCCCATCGGATCAAAATGTCTCTTCCATGGTTGAGGGCTCCACACATCAAATGCAACGAGACCCTGAAGTTGACAGTGTGACCGAAGTCTTAAATAGTGTACATGATAACATACCCATCGGTTCAGATGAACTAAATACGTGTTTCATTGCTAAGGGCTCGCCGGAACCCAAACACAGAGACCCTGAACTTGACCTGGATGTTTCCGATCCAAATGTAATCTTGAATAGTGTTCAGGACGAGGCATATATCTGTCCAGATGAACTGAATACGTGTTTCATTGCGGAGGAATCGAAGAATGAAGAATGTGAACGTGATCATGACTATCTGTGTAAATCCAGCCCACTGAAAGGAGAACCTACAGGAGACAATGTGACTAGTCAGAATTTAGAAATAGAGTCAACTCCCTTCGAAGATCTTTTAAGTGACATACATTCATCTGAGAAATTTAAAGAATTTATCATTCAACGCTCAAGCCATGGAATCAATATTATTCATATGTACACTCATAACAGCACCCCTTCTGTAAGAGTGTCTCTGGAAATTAAGACAGACTTTTCATGTGATGTGTATGTTCATAGGTGCAAACTTCCTAAAACGCATGATATTTGGGATGGGTTGCCAATGTGTTTTGATAGAGTTTCAGTTGTGAATGAATTGTGTAGCAGAATTGTCAAATACAATGTGTGTGTGGGAAATCCTGACCCGGAATATACAGCTCTGATTCCGATTGGTGCCGGCATGGGTAGCAACAACCAACCAGGTGTACTGGCGTATCATGAGGGAGATTTCAATGCCAAGTTTGGAATTGATTTTAAATACAGCAGTACTATCAGGTCTGTGAAATGTGATTTACTTACAAGTGGTAAGCGGTGTAGACATTGTACCTCGTATAGAGCCTCCTTGTGGCAAAGGAAATTTAGAATTACAGACAGAGACAATTCCAACCGATTGTTTAATCACTCAACATTCAAACACAAAGATATGACCAGACCAGAACTTCTGCAGAAACTTGGAGAACAGAAGGATGAAATTGATTCTCTGCAACATAAGCTATGGAAGTTAAGAAGGGATTATGATAAAGTGATCAGTACTAAGGGAGTGATTCTTCAGCCCCATGAAAGTATGGAAATGAAGGACTTAATGGGAACCTGTCAGAATCAGTTTATTCAATCATTTCCGGACGCTAATAGTAGACAACGGCTTTTTTGGGAACAGCAGTTTCTACGATCTCAAAAAACTGATGCCAGAGGGATGCGGTGGCATCCAATGATCATCCGGTGGTGCCTTTATATGAGGCAGAAATCGACTAAAGCTTACGACGCCATGCGGGATTCCGGCTTTGTACACCTACCATCGACAAGGACTTTGTATGATTATTCACATTTTCTCAAAAGTGAACTTGGATTTCAAAGTGATGTTTTTCAACTTGTCAGAGATGAAGCGGCGAAAAAGGGAATGTTTGATGCAGAATGGAGATCGTACGTTGGACTTTTGTTCGATGAAATTAAAGTGAAGGAAGATTTAGTTTACGATAAATTTACAGGGGAGTTGGTTGGTTATTGCAACCTTGATACTGTTGGAAATGAAATGCTGCAGTTTGAGCAAATGAAAAACAATTCAAATCCAGACTTGGCAAAATATATGTTGGTGGTTATGATCCGCAGCTTGACCTGCCACTTTACATTTCCCTTATGTGGATTTGCTACCACAAGCCTAACAGCGGATTTTTTATATCCTATTATTTGGCGGACAGTCGCTACTGTAGAGACACAGCTGAAATTGCGTGTGCTTTTTTTGACATGTGATGGTGCTTCACCAAACAGAAGATTCTTCGGTCTGCATCGTGTTGGAAATGAGGAAGTTGTTTTCAAGACTGTTAATCCCTATGCAGATGACCGAAATATATTTTTCATATCGGACGTTCCACACTTACTGAAAACTACCAGGAACAACTTCAGCAATTCCTATTCGCATCGACGTACCCGAACTCTTTGGAAGAATGGAAAAGATATTTCTTGGATGCACATTGTTCGCATGTTTGAAGAACATTGTGAGTTGAATCTCTACACTCCTTGTCCCAAATTATCAAGAACTCACATTGATTTAGTGTCGTTCAATTACATGAAATGTAGCCTTGCAGCCCAAGTTTTAAGTGACACAGTTGCATTTGCGTTGGAAGAACTGTATGGGCAAGAAGTTTCGGAAACCGTCATATTTATTAGACATGCCAACAAGTTTTTTGACTGTTTGAATGTAAGGAGTCTATTTGAGGGAAGAAACAAAAGGAATGAAAACCTGAAACCATACAGAAATGCAGAGGATCCACGGCTTGATTACTTGGCTCAGGAATTCATTGACTATTTAGATTCTTGGGACATTGAAGTAAAAAATAGAATTGGAAACTTTACAGCTTCTCAAAGGGCTTCGATGATTTTAAGTCATCAAACAATCACCGGATTAAAAACATCAATTTATTCTATATGTGCCTGTGTGAAATACCTTTTGAATCGTGGTGCTGATTTTGTGTTGACACATTCCTTCAATCAGGATCCTTTAGAGCAACATTTCGGGCACTATCGTCACAGAGGTGGCTCAAATGACAACCCCTCCGTGTATGAAGTACGCAATATGATGACAACTCTGAGGACAGTCAATGCGCAGGCTCTACCAACAAAGCGTGGCAATGTTCAGCACAGAGGAATAGACAACAACTTCATAGATCACACAAAGTTGCCTCGAAAAAAGTGATCAGTGGAACAATTGTTGACTTGCCCGTTTTGGGTGCCTGAATATCTAAATGAAGATATTTGCTTAGAAAATAATAAATAGATTATTGAGAAATTCTAAGAAATATAGATTATTCTTATGCAATATAACTTCAATGAATTCATACGCCAACTTGAATACCTGCTATATATACCGTATAATCCCAAATAAACGCCCACGGCTTAACATTTTTGAAAAGGGGGAGGGGCTGGGGGTGGCATTCATTGAGAACAAAAAATACATAATTCAACTTTTAAATCAGACATTATGGTTTGTGTTACCAAGAAAGCAATGGTCTTTACCAAGAAAACCAAAAAATATGCTGGGATGAGGACGTTTGTTAGGGGAGGGACGTCCGCATTTATTAGGGATTATATGGTATATAAAAAATAAATGTAATGCTTGATAAAAGGGTCAAGATTGCCATACATGTACATGAATGATGAGTATTAATTATACTTCATCTGAATGGAATGTGTAATAAAATCAACCAATTAAAACAACAAAATAGAAATACATTTATTCTCTTTCTAGAATTGCCATATACTGGAATTGCCATATAAATGATATAGTGACATATTTATATTGAGAGATTATAAGAATCCATCATGAGTATCTATGTGAGATAGAGAAATCTCACCCGAGGGGTTAGAATTGCAACCAGGGACGAGGCTCTGCCAAGTGCCTGGTTGCAATTCTGATCCCGAGGGTGAGATTTCTCTATCTCATATCGATCACTCATGACGGATTATTTTTCTCCCATTATGTGTTTATTACCGGCATAAAATCAATGACTTTGCTGATTTAACGCCAGAATAAGTCGACGTCGTCGTAAGTCACATGGGATGTAAGATAGAGTTATCTCGCATGACTGAGGAAAATGCCTATCTCACTGAGCAGAAATGGGAGAAAAAGTTTTTCCATCAACATGTTATGAAACATGCTGCCAATATTAGAAAATTTTTACATAAACTTCATATGACCTTGTCAGAACAAATCTTAATAGGCAAAAAGCAACATAATATTTCTATATTATTTTTGGTATATTATTTGTTTTATTCTCGGTCCAAAGGTTATGAATCAAAATTGTGTTATTCTGTCAGTGAATGGAACGTGTTGGGTGCTCATCTTAAATATAGTACATTTATTTATTAGAAATACATTTCAAAGCACCTCTCAAACTTTCTGATGATTTCACCTTCTCCTTTTTCTGATCTATTTTCACCTTTTTTTTTACGCTTTTAGCTACGGCAAAGCCTCTGATTGTTAAGAAAAGGTTCAAGGCATCTTCTACATAAGTGTCATAAATTTCATCATCCATACCGTCTGTTGGAAATAATTTCTCCTCGTAGTGCTTGACCATATATGCATCTAAAATCTTTTCCTTCAATTCTGATTTCAACAGTGAGTCGCATGACAGTTTCTTTTCATTGACATTTTTTCTTACAACATTTTCGAATTCGCGCACTAAACAAAAAAAGTCATCACATGTTTTTTTCAAACCACCACGTTTTTTCTTTTCATACCAAGTAGAAAATTTCTTTGTAAATGTTGTCTCACTGGTTCTACTTCGAAGACCGCTGATCCTTTTAAGTTTGATTTTGCTTTTTTCTTTGTTCTTTAGTTTGGTATATAACTTTTCCATGGAATTGATGATGTAGCCAGAAATATAAAACAAAATTTTATTGTCATTGTCGTCTAAATCAGCATGATTTTTTTCTGACTCTTTCTTCTCCATTTTGTTTCTGGTTTTAATGATTTCCCCAATCAAGTCTAACAGTAGAATTTGAATGAAGTTTTTTTTGTCCGCATTTGACACGCAGTTTAAACCATTACTTTCTAAAGTCTCAATACCCTCATTTAACAGACATTGGTCTGTCCGAACAGAGTGAAATTTTTTGAAAAACAATTCTCTTCCACAGACTGATGACACTTTTTCATTATCAAAGCATTTGACCATCACTTTCTTAAAGTATTCTTCTATGTTTGAATTTCCATCACTGATTTTGGCACATCTGGCCTCTGTAGATACACCAAAGATATTGTACATAGGGTCTTCTTGCAGATTTTTCAAACTCTGTTTATAAGCAGTTGTGAATGCATTTTCCAACTTGGACCTTTCCTGTTCAGAATCTTCCTGAATGTCTGCCAGTTTCTTCTTTCCAGCTGCATCTTTTTTGTATTCTGAGGCTGCAAAGAAAACATCAGTGGTACAGATTATGGTTTATTGTTCTACAGTAAACAATTGTTAAATTTAATTTGTCTACCTATACATTGATTGCCATATATTCGCTTTTTCCAAACGGGGCATAATAATTGTCAACTTCAATTTTTAGACTAATAACTAGTTAATATTGTCATCATTAAAGGGACACCTGGCGATCTTTAAGTCTTATCAACCAATACAATTAGCCTCTTGATTTATTAATCTAGAACCATATCATCCCTTATTTTTTAGTAGTTTTATCTTGTATTTACATTAATTTTTAATTAATCCTTCATTTCTTCATCTTTCGTCAGTTTTTGCGCACAATATGACCTATTTATGTGTCGACGTGCCGTAAAACACCATTCATTCATTCATTATTAATCCAGTATAATTTTGACTTTAAATCATTTTGCATATATATTTAAATACGATTTTAAGTTGTGTGCATTATTCTACCTATTCTAGGTTTTAATATAGTATTGGTGAAATGTAATCAACAGTTAGTAAATAAGTGAAAACAGTTTGCTTTACACTATTCTTTTAATTATTATTAACGAACGCAATTTATGTAGAAAAACAACGGGACAGCGCACGTTTATAAGAAATCAAGATTGCTGTGTCCCTTTAATAATTGATAAAACAGTAGCTTTTGGGAAATTCTTATTAATGATCAAAAAAATAGAATTTATGTTAAAAGAACAATCACTGCTCGTTTTAAACAAATGATGATTGCGTTCTGTCCCTTTAATATGTAAATAATGTTCTTGTTTTGTTGTTTGTTCTCTGTTTATATTTATTATGAGGAGTCGATACTAATGGGAACAGTCGATTCTAATGTCAAGATCAGATTGGTATTATATTCGTTAGTTAAAAATAATTTTATGTGCCAGTATAGTGCTTGTATTTTATCGTAACATATTCTTAATGTGGTTTAAGTAACATAATGTTTAGGTCGAGATTAGTATCGGTTCTCCACTTAATTTGTGTAGATATTTGCCTTTTTTAAAATATAAAATCTCCTTAATGTTTGTTCATTAATGCAGAACAATGATAACTTTTACAGTTCAAACTGTAAGAATGTGATATTTTAAACACTGTATTGTATGTTTAGTCAGTTTAAAGTTAAATTGAATTTCAAAAGAATTCTGGCATTTTAATTGATGTATAGCCAAAATGCAGATCCAGGCTTGAGTTCTTATAGAAGAGATCCTTTTATTTAATTTCATGTTAACTACTAGCCATACCTTCAACTGCTTGCCACCCTCCTTATTAACATATACAAGTTTTGTATTTAACTTAAAAAGAATTTTGTTTCAACAGGGAACTAGGAACTAAGTGTTGAAATATTGAAAATCATTTTAATAAGATCCTTTCTAGATACATTTGTCTTTACAATTAAAATAATATTATGCTGCAAAGATAATTTACATAATGTATAAAATAGTAGCATTACAATAGTTAAAATTGTTCAATAAATATACGAGACATCCTTGTACTTCATAAGAACATTTTTCAAATTTGAACTATATATTGAAATGTTTTCGATTTTTTTTGCACTGTATGTGTCATTTCTTGTTTATGTTAATTTAATTAAAACTCTTTATTACCGTATGTTTTGTTTACATAAATAACTGAAATAAAAAGCTATGAATTTCTGAATTTTGTCTTGTTATTGTTTAGCTTGTGGAGCATCTGTTCGAATAGTTGCTTCAGGTATGGCACTCTGCATGTAGTATGGGACAATACCAGATTTTAATGGCCTAGTGTTGTTACCAGCGAAATATAGGACACCAGTTCAAATGAGCTGCATATACGGCTTGTGTTTTATGGCATTACCACAGCAATATAGCATGGATCTCAATACCCGGTTTTATGACATGGTGTTGTTGTTATTAACACAAGATAAGGCGGCAGCTTGCTTAAATGAGCTGCATATTCGGCATGTGTTTTATGGCACTACCACAGCAATATGGCACGCGTCTCAATACACATTTTTATGACATTGTGTTTTGAGAAAAGATAAAGAACCCACTCAAATAGGGTGCATATTCGGTATATATTTTACGACACTGCAGCAATAAGACTAGTGCCAAAGGGCGAGCATAAATATATACTTAGCATCATAGTTATAAAACACGAGTAAGTACCGGATTTATGACATGCGGTAAGGCTCTCAGTGGAGCTAACAATTCAAACGTCCCGGGAATGGGATGAGGGTTGTGGCGTTTTGATAAAGCACGCACACACAAACAATTTGAAGAAAATGTATGTATGATTCGTGGCATGCATAGCATGGACATTTATAAACATATATGACCCTATTATAATCGTAAATGAGACGGTATTGATTAAGAAAATACATTAAGAAAATCTTCAGGAGCTGCACTCGTCATAATCCTGTTTGGCATCCAATTGTTTTTTATGGAACTATGAAAAACGCTGGTTGTATTGTTCTTACCTTTAATATTTCGCTTGTCATGTTTGCTGCTCATGTGACCCCTTATTCCAGATATAGAAACGTAACTATTCTCACACTGATCACAAAAATATATCTTCGACTTTGTTGGTTTTGACAGTTTAGGAGTCGGCTTATTACTCATATCTATACCATTATCACACAGTTCATCATCAGAGACTTCATTTTCACTGGCAGTAAACTCGCCCAATAAAGCTTCGAGATCTAGATCATCAAAATTAATAAAATCTTCTTTTCCGTAAGACATGTTCATGTACGTAAAGATAATCAGAATGATATTACCAAATGGTAAATATGTACAAGAGATACATGTTCACAGTTTTTTTTTTTAAATAAAGCATTGATTAAAATAACAGTTTAAGTAGCAAACTATAATTATGCATTCATTCTTCATGGTCTTTTAACAAGTCGCTGGACATATCAAAAGGCTGGACATATCAAAAGGATCGGCCGACGCCGCGCTTTAAACTCGAAGAAAATAAAAGATAATTTCGCTAATTAATTACCATACATTTGCACAAACAAGATGCTTTTTTTAATTCAATTGGTCTAATTGCAATACAGTTAAAATCATTACAAAAGAAGAAAACAAAATCAACCGACACCGCGTTACACAATGTTAGTTTTCCTAGCGAAAATAATACAATTAATATTATTGATTTACGCCTTGTAACCCAAACACTTTAAGAATTATAAATCAAAATGTCCGATAATTATTGGTATTTAAAATATTTTATTATTACAGCAAGGAATAATTACTTATTTAGAGCATAGGATTCGTCATCATTTTCGCGGTAATCAGAGTATCAACGCGTGTTTATACATTTTATTAACACCATTTTCGAACTAGTCTCCGTGTCCGTGTTCGTGACACAACCCTGAGCCATAATTCCCGAGTGCTTTATGGAATTAGGGTTTCTATTGACTATATAATCAAGGATTTAACAAGCCGCCAGTTAAAAAGAAGCTGTATATTTCTCACGTAACATATGAGATAAACACAGCAGTAGCACCGAACTGGTTTTGTGTCGAAACGTACAGGTAAGCTCGCCGCGTTATCGTTATCGATCGGACCCGTCTTATCGGAAAGACCCGCCTTATCGATAGACGCTGAAATCTCGTACTTTCTACGCGAGAGTCGACGAGATTTCATCATATTTTCTAATCCTTCTGTTGACAAATCCTTGATAGAGGAGACTGACAAAGGTAACATTTAAAACAAAACAAAATGCTGTGGTATATTAAAGGAATACATGGCAGTCTTAAGCTCTGTTTTCACATTTTCATGAATCAAAACAAATCAAACATCTACAAAAATGTCTCCTTTTGTTTTTAGCTTGACTATTCGAAGAATAAGAGAGCTTATGTAATCACCCCAGCGTCGGCATCCCACATCAAGGTTTGCGTGTAAGCTGTGTTTACAAGTCTATATCTCTTACATTTCTTATCCTAGCACAACCAAATTTGTTCATGGGCTTCCTTATAGCATTATCTTAAGGGCTGCGTAAGCAATTTGGGTTCCTGTAACCCATGGGCTCCCATGGAACCCAAAGTATGATAGCCCTTAAAATATGTCTGTTTCACATCAAAGTTTATTTCATACCCCAGCCAACCCCATTTTCCCTTCTTGGTGAAGGGGTTGGATGGGTATGGAAGTTAATACTCGGACCACATAATGTTGGTAACTTCTGTTTCTAAGATATTTTGAGCTCATACATTTTTCATACTTTTCATATATAGCTGGATAAAAATTAGCGCAATGCGCCCAAACCCTAAGTAGATATGATTGTCTTTACGGGTCACCTTCACTAATACTGACCTACTTTTCATGTCTGTAATATTATTTGCCATTTGAGGTGCTGTAAACTAGGTTCATTTTGGTTGAGATTTGTGCTAATATATGGCTTGACCTTGGGTTAAACTGTTTGCTGATACTTTGTTAGCCTTGTTTAGCATTGTTTTATATAAAAGGCAACACCAACCTATTCTAGGTTAATATTACTGATATTCTGGTTATTTATAGGAGAGATGGTACCCGAGTCCATGCTTGGTATAAGATCATCCCAGTCATTCAC
Source organism: Cyrtodaria siliqua (assembly GCA_037043455.1). Classification (NCBI taxonomy): domain Eukaryota; kingdom Metazoa; phylum Mollusca; class Bivalvia; order Adapedonta; family Hiatellidae; genus Cyrtodaria; species Cyrtodaria siliqua. Next base: position 238,807 of record JAWPHD010001570.1, on the reverse strand, counting down.
AGCATGTAGCCAGTCTGAGGTCATCACCATGGTGACAGGGGAGCAGTCTGCATTCACAAGTTCAACAACTGATGCAATTATGGAGAGTGTCTCAACGGAGAACAGAGAGGAGACTGACACAGGTAACATTTAAAACAAAATAAAATGCTGTAGTATATTAAAGGAATACATGGCAGTCTTAAGCTCTGTTTTCATGATTTTCATGAATCAAAACAAATCAAACATCTACAAAAATGTCACCTTTTGTTTTTAGCTTGACTTTTCGAAGAATAAGAGAGCTTATTTAATCACCCCGGCGTCGGCGTCCCACATCAAGGTTTGCGTGTAAGCTGTGTTTACAAGTCGATATCTCTTACATTTCTTATCCTAGCACAACCAAATTTGTTCATGGGCTTCCTTATAGCATTATCTTAAAGTGGTTGATGCACTATTTTCAAACATGATTTATTTAAAAGGGCTCTCAAAAACTTTTAAAAAGTTGAAATAATTATCGAAATATCATGAAAAATAAAGGAGATGTGACCTATTGAAAATTTGAAATGAACATCAATGGAGGCGGCCATCTTTGAATGATGACGTCATCGCGCCTTTTTAACATATATGGCATATTGACAAAATGTCCTTTAAAACAACGAAAATCACTGCAAATTGATTAAAAATAGATATACAGATGTAAAATGTATAAATTGCATGCTTATTTTTCATATGCAGTGATTTTCTTTGCTTTAAAAGACGTTTTGTCAATATTCCATATATGGTAAAAAGGTGCGATGACGTCATCGTTCAAAGATGGCCTCCTCCATTTATGTTTCTTTGCAAATTTTCAATAGCTCATGTCTCCTTTATTTGTCAAGCCATTTTGATAATTCTTTCAGCTTTTTTCAAGTCTTTTAGAGCCCTTTTAAATAAATCATGTTTGAAAATAGCCCTTACCAAATTTCACTGTATCGTCAGTGTAGTGTCAGTGTATTGCCAGCGTGTTGTCAGTTTGTTTCCAGTGTAATGCCAGTTTATTGGTCGTCTATTGCCAGGTCTGACTATAGACTGGCAATATATTACCATTCTGTTGTCAGCTTCAAACCAGTGTATTACCAGTTTAATGTCAGTGTAATGTCAGATCTGACAACAAGCTGGTAATACACTGGAATCACACTGACATAGTATTATACTGATAAATTTTAAATAGAACTAAAGTCATTGCAATGTCTGAGAAAATCACATGTGTAATTTATAATGTAGTGTATTTTATAAAACAAATTTGTCGTCAGAAAAACAACTGACTTCACACTGACTGCACACTGACATCACACTGGCTTTATAAAAGGACTGACAACAGACTGGTAATACACTGACAATAGCTTGGAATTGGTATTATCCAGGCTGAAGTCAGTGTGAAACCAGTGTATTTCCAGGTCTGGCAACACACAACAAACTGGCTACACTGACAACACACTGGTAATAAAAGCGAAACATTATGATGCCAGTGTGAAGCCAGTGTGATTTCAGTTTAAAACCTGTGGGTTTTGTGCGATGTCAGTGTAAATCCAGTGTGATGTCAGTGTAAATCCAGTGTGATGTCAGTGTTAATCCAGTGTGATGTCAGGGTCTCTTCTTAGAAAGCAACAGCCCTAAGAAAATAATATCAGTAAAATAATTGTGCACAATTTCAGTAAGAAATTTCTTAATGCATCATTTAAATAAACATCATGGACTTCATTAAATGAATTAAGCAAAATGAATTAGGTAACTAACTCAAATAAAACGGCTCACATTAAATACACTTTTGGCATTTTACGTCTCACAACACAGTTAATTTTGCATAGCTCTGCATATGTAGCAGGACCCCTCTGGACCACTGTCGAACTTAATGAATTTTCTTAAAAATATTTTCTTTGTGAAACTTGATGTCTGTTGCACGAAATATCCAACAAAAAACACGGGGTTGACCAATTTCCTTTTTTAGCTCTACTGGCCAAGGGCCAGCAGAGCTTATGGGATGGTGTGTTGTCCGTCCGTCGTCCGTCGTCCGTTAACTTTTGCTTGTGTACACTCTAGAGGCCACATTTCTGATGCAATCATCATGAAACTTTGTCAGAATGTTTGTCTCAATGTGAAGTCAGTGTTAATCCAGTGTGATGTCAGGGTCTCTTCTTAGAAAGCAACAGCCCTAAGGAAATTATATCAGTAAAATAATTGTGCACAATTTCAGTAAGAAATTTCTTAATGCATCATTTAAATAAACATCATGGACTTCATTAAATGAATTAAGCAAAATGAATTAGGTAACTAACTCAAATAAAACGGCTCACATTAAATACACTTTTGGCATTTTACGTCTCACAACACAGTTAATTTTGCATAGCTCTGCATATGTAGCAGGACCCCTCTGGACCACTGTAGAACTTAATGAATTTTCTTAAAAATATTTTCTTTGTGAAACTTGATGTCTGTTGCACGAAATATCCAACAAAAAACACAGGGTTGACCAATTTGCTTTTTAGCTCTACTGGCCAAGGGCCATCAGAGCTTATGGTATGGTGTGTTGTCCGTCGTCCGTCCGTCCGTCCGTCGTCCGTTAACTTTTGCTTGTGTACACTCTAGAGGCCACATTTCTGATGCAATCATCATGAAACTTTGTCAGAATGTTTGTCTCAATGAAATCTCGGTCAAGTTAGAAAATGGATCATGTTGGGTCAAAAACTAGGTCACTAGGTCAAATATTGGAAAAACCTTGTGTACACTCTAGAGGCCATATTTTTGACCCGAGCTTGATGCAACTTTGTCAGAATGTTTGTCTTAATTATATCTTGGTCAAGTTTGAAAATGGGTCACATTGGGTTAAAAAATAGGTCACTAGGTCAAATACTTGAAAAACCTTGTGTACACTCTAGAAGACGTATTTCTGACCCAATATTGATGAAACTTTGTCAAAATGTTTGTCTTAATTATATCTTGGTCAAGTTCAAAAATGGGTCACATGGTGTTAAAAACTAGGTCACTAGGTCAAACTTTGGAAAAACCGTGTGTACACTCTAGAGGCCATATTTTTGACCCGATCTTGATGCAATTTTGTCAGAATTAGAAAATGGATCATGTTGGGTCAAAAACTAGGTCACTAGGTCAAATATTGGAAAAACCTTGTGTACACTCTAGAGGCCATATTTTTGACCCGAGCTTGATGCAACTTTGTCAGAATGTTTGTCTTAATTATATCTTGGTCAAGTTTGAAAATGGGTCACATTGGGTTAAAAAATAGTCACTAGGTCAAATACTTGAAAAACCTTGTGTACACTCTAGAAGACGTATTTCTGACCCAATATTGATGAAACTTTGTCAAAATGTTTGTCTTAATTATATCTTGGTCAAGTTCAAAAATGGGTCACATGGTGTTAAAAACTAGGTCACTAGGTCAAACTTTGGAAAAACCGTGTGTACACTCTAGAGGCCATATTTTTGACCCGATCTTGATGCAATTTTGTCAGAATATTTGTCTCAATTATAGCTTGCTAAAGTTCGAAAATGGGTCACACAGGGTCAAAAATTAGGTCACTAGGTCAAATACTTGAAAAACCTTGTGTTCACTCTAGAGGCCATATTTCTGACCCGATCTTGATGAAACTTTGTCGAAATGTTTTCTTAATTATATTTTGGTCAAGTTCGAAAATGGGTCCCATGGGGTCAAAAACTAGGTCACTAGGTCAAATACTTGAAAAACCTTGTGTACACTCTAGACACCATGTAGTACGACTCGATTCATCAATGATATAACAGCCAGTAGAGCGTTCACAGGCCCTCTTGGGCCTCTTGTTTTTAATATCAATAGTTTGAAGAGACCCTCTTGAATTTGTCCATTTCACTGACATTTTCAAATGTATCACTACCCAGTATTAGATTCTCAGATCTGGGCTCAGAAACATTCAGGCATATCCTAACCTGTATGAAATCATGAACTTGTCCCATTCTTGTCACCTGCAACAAAAAAAGAGAAAATATTTGCACATTTTAAGAAATAAGCAAGAACCGAATAACACAGATCTTTTTTTTAAGCTCCAGAAAGTTCCTACCGTGACTGGCAAGGGAAATAACTGTTTAGTGAGACCTTTATGTTAGGCAGTTAGGTTCAACATTTTCTAATATGAATTTACAATGTTTTTATTGCATTTCTACATGTAGAAAATTGAAACTTCTTACCTCACTTGTCACTTATTCAATGTTGTGTTAGGTTTCACTTGTAACTATAACCTTCTAATTCAATGTTTGATAACATAGTCCAGATATATACATTAAATCCACACACATTATTAATTAAGTTAAATGGACCTTTTTTCAAAGCAAATCTTTTTCCCACACAAATTTTCAAACTGAGCAAAATTTTCTCCCAAAATGCAACTTTATCCATTTCCTTAAATAACCAGATGTAAAATCAGTTATCTTATAACACCCATCTAGCAGTATTTACTTGCTTCTTGCCGCCCTAATAAACATTAAAATCTGCCAGTGCTTGACCTAAGGTCAATTATGTCACTCTTTGACTTGGATATGAATAAATATCAATAGTTTTACAACTGTTGTAAATGATTGCAAGTTTTGTATTGCCAATGTATTGCCAGATCCAAGAAGTGAACATTTTCCAAGTTTTATATTGCCAGTGTATTGTCAGAAATAAGAATTGAAATTATTTCTAAGTTTTTTATTGCCAGTGTATTGTCAGATCCGATAATATTGCCAGTGTAATGTCAGATCCAATTTTTGCAAGTCAGTTTATTGCCAGAGTGGTGTCAGATGCATTTTAATAACAAAAATAGTGTCAGTGTGTATCCAGTGTATAACCAGTGTATAGTCAGTTTTCTCAGTCATTAAATTATTGAAGATAATTTCTATCCAGTGTGTTGTCAGATGCCAGGTTACTATTAATATTCTTGCCAGTGTGTATACAGTGTGTTGTAGGTCTATCACCAGAAGCTGACAATACACTGGCAATAGTGTCAGTGTATTGTCAGAAATGAAAATTTCTTGCCAGTGTAATACCAATCTGATGTCAGTTTGATGTCAGATGAACTTTTCTATAACCAGGCTATTGTCAGTGTGATGCCAGTGTATTGTCAGTGTGTTGTCAGAAACACCATTTCGTAAGGGAGTGCATCAACCCCTTTAAGGGCTGCATAAACAATTTTGCGTGTAAGCTGTGTTTACAGGTCTATATCTCTTACATTTCTTGTCCTTGCTGAACTAAATTTTGGAATTGGTTCCATAAAATGTGTCCTATTTCACATCATATTTTGCGTGTAAGCTAGCTGACAATACACTGGCAATAGTGTCAGTGTATTGTCAGAAATGAAAATTTCTTGCCAGTGTAATACCAATCTGATGTCAGTTTGATGTCAGATGAACTTTTCTATAACCAGGCTATTGTCAGTGTGATGCCAGTGTATTGTCAGTGTGTTGTCAGAAACACCATTTCGTAAGGGAGTGCATCAACCCCTTTAAGGGCTGCATAAGCAATTTTGCGTGTAAGCTGTGTTTACAGGTCTATATCTCTTACATTTCTTGTCCTTGCTGAACTAAATTTTGGAATTGGTTCCATAAAATGTGTCCCATTTCACATCATATTTTGCGTGTAAGCTGTGTTTACAAGTCTTATCTCTTACAATTCTTACCCTAGCACAACCAAATTTGGCAATTAGCTTCCTTATAGCATTATCGTAAAGGCTGCTTAAGTGATTTTGGTTCCTGTAACCCCTGGGCTCCCAAGGAACCCAAATTCTGATGGCCCTTAAAATATGTCTGTTTCACATCAAATTTTGCATGTAAGCTGTGTTTACAGGTCTATATCTCTTGCATTTCTTGTCCTAGCTGAACTAAATTTTGGAATTGGTTTCCTTATAGTATGTTGTAAAGGGTTGGATAAGTAATTTTGTCTTCTGCAAATTCTGGGCTCCCTTGGAACCCAAATTGTGATGGCCCATAAAATGTGCAATAAAGGCAGATCTAGGTTTGCATGTAAGCATGTATATATCTCTAATTTTGGTTTGGGATTTGTTATAGCATTATGCATCTTATTACTTCACCCATATTGGGGCATGGGCTCCCTCCCCCCCACTCCCCTCTCCCTCCCCACCCCAACTCCCCTCCACAGCTTTTTTTTCTTCATATTTCTGTGTTGTTTTAGTCAATTCTTACACATATATGTTGTAAGGGTGACTACAGCAGCCTTTGCAGCCAGTGAAACTCGCAGGCTGATCAGGCTTTACACTATCTGCTGCTCATCAGTCATTTAATGACCAAAACGCCCCTTTGTAACACAAATGGAAAGATCCAAATTCAAAGAAAGGGCAGTCCATTATACATTAATTGTGGTCTAAGGGTTAAAGAATGGAATGTGTAAAATTGGAATAATTTCAATTTTTGCTTGAAATATTTCCCTTTACAGAAATCCATTGTTTTGAAAAGGTTGTTAATATCAATGAAAGCTCGGACAAGTTCCAAAACCAGCCAGATCAGACCAGTAACAGCGGAGTTATGGCCCTTGATTTAGTTAAAAATGCTATATTTTGCCTCGTTAAGACGATAGGAGTGTCGATGTTCATCCAATCTTTACCAATCGTTATCAGATTGCTAATGTTATTGAAAGCTCGAACAAGTTCGAAAACCAGCACTTGATTTAGTTAAAAATGCTATATTTTGCCTCGTTAAGACGATAGGGGCTTCATTGTTCATCTGATCTTTACCAAACTTTTATCAGATTGTTAATATCAATGAAAGCTCGGACAAGTTCAAAAACCATCCATATCGGACAAGTAACAGCGGAGTTATGGCCCTTGATTTAGTTCAAAATGCTATACTTTGCCTCAAGACGATAGGGCCTTCATTTTTCATCCGATCTTTACCAAACTTTACCACACTGTTAATATCAATGAAAGCTCAGACTATTTTGAAAACCAGCCATATCGGACTAGTAACAGCGGAGTTATGGCCTTGATTTAGTTCAAAATGCTATATTTTGCCTCGTTAAGACAATAGGGCCTTCATTGTTCATGTGATCTTTACCAAACTTTATCAGATTGTTAATGTCAATGAAAGCTCAGTCAAGTTCGAAAACCAGCCAGATCGGACCAGTAACAGCGGAGTTATGGCCTTTGATTTTGTTAAAAATGCTATAATTTGCCTCGTCATACGATAGGGCTTTCATTTTGCATCTGATCTTTGCCAAACTTTACCAGATTTTATGACTTTCTTTTTTTATATTATATATATTTTTTTTTTTATATATTTTTTGAATTTTTGAATTTTTGAATTTTTTTTTTGTTGAATAATTATTTTTTTTTGGATTTTTTTTTTTTAGCTCTATGTTGGACAGGTCGGACAAGTAACAGGAGTTATGGCTCTTGATTTAGTTAAAAATGCTATATTTTGCCTTGTTAATACGGTAGAGCCTTCATTTTTCATCTGATCTTTACCAAACTTTACCAGATTCTTTAGTTGTGGCCCTTGATTTAGTCAAAAAGCTGTTAAAATAAGAGCCATGTTAGCCAGTAGAGCGTCCACAGGCCCTCTTGGGCCTCTTGTTTCTTATTTTCACAAAATATGATTTGTGTCTTATGGACGAGTTTGGCAATGAGCAAAATATGCAGCAACTCATGGGAACTAAGGAATTTTCACTAAAAAAATTATTTTCTGCGACAATTCAGTGTATATTTCAGCAATTGTCTGGGATTCTTATGGCACAAAATATGTTCTTCAGAATCTTTTCAATAATGCTATTTAAAGGTGCTGATGACAGAGGTCCAAGTCGGGGCTTCGACAGAGATGAAAGAGGTCCAAGCCGAGGTTTCGACAGGGATGACAGAGGTCCAAGCCGAGGTTTTGACGACCGAGGAGTTTCTAGAAGTTTTGAAGATCGTGACAGGGGAGGTGATTTCACTAGACATGATGATCACGATGTTGGGGGATTTGGCCGGGATCGAAATGATGACAGAGATGGTAATGTCTTTACAAAATGCTCCTGATAAATATAAGTAACAGACGTGTGTTTATGGAAGTGTGTTTAATATCTCCACCTTGTCGCGCTAACCCACGCATATATTTCTTTATACAATTATCTCTGGTGAAGGGTTGGATATGAAATAATAGGCTTTATGCTAGAGATAATTTATAGCATGATCAATATTTTGCTCATGTTTATGGCTTGATATATGTTAAATTATGTGTTTAATATCTCCACCTTGTCGCGCTAACCCACGCATATATTTCTTTATACAATTATCTCTGGTGAAGGGTTGGATATGAAATAATAGGCTTTATGCTAGAGATAATTTATAGCATGATCAATATTTTGCTCATGTTTATGGCTTAATATATGTTAAATTATAACACTATTGTACAGGTGGTCGTCGTGGCTTTGGTTCTGGTTTCCGCAGAGATGATGACAGAAGTGGTGGTGGCTTTGACAGAGATAGGAGCGGAGATCGAGGAAGTTTAGGTGGAGATCGGGGCGGAGATCATGGCTTCGGAGGGGACCGAGGCGGAGATCGTGGCTACGGAGGTGATAGAGGTGGTGATCGAGGCTTTGAAGGGGACCGAGGTGGTGATCGAGGCGTTGGAGGGGACCGAGGTGGTGAACGAGATAGGTATGGGTATAACAGGTAGGTCAAGCTGTATCCTGTTTATATGCTTGGCTTATTATGTTATTTTGGTTCCCCTCACTCATTTTGTAATTGTTCTAAAGTACTCACTTATAAATCTTGCTGTTTCTATCTACACACTAAAAAAGCAGTCGGCACATTTCATAAGTGACTTCTTGCAATGCATCTGCTTAACCATAGTTTCTCGGGTTTAACCAGAGGACCCGGGTTAAAGCCTGACCGGTGCCTCTGAGTTTTATCTATTCTAGGGCAAAACCTTTCCCCTTAGCATTGTCCGTTGGCTGGGTCGTATACCTGGGCGGTCCCTGTGTATCGGTGTCTATCCTCCGAGTATGTTAAAGAACCATAAGAATCTATTGTTAGTAAGAGTAGGACAGGTTCCAGGATATCTATGTATCCTAACCATCTCTATGGGCTGGTTCCAGGATATCTATGTATCCTAACCATCTCTAAGGGCCGGTTCCAGGATATCTATGTATCCTAACCATCTCTATGGGCCGGTTCCAGGATACCTATGTATCCTAACCGTCTCTCTGGGGTGGCTCTATATAACATGTACCTTGCCGATTAACCATTACAACAATATTCACATATGATTATGTGCGTCTGACAGCATTAATATGTAAGTTTTATCATGATTTGCAAAGTAATTAAGATTTTTTGTAACTTCCTACAGATTTCAAATTTACAAGGTTTTTGTTTTTGCTGTAAAAGATAAAAGATTTTTTTTTTTTTTTCTGATTTTGTTTGCTCGTGTCTGCAGATGATTTGGTAACACCAGTTTAAGATGAAATATAAACTCTATGTATGTTTGTTTCCAGCGGAGGATATGAGAGACCAGAAAGACAAGAACCTCGTGAGACAGGTACGTTTTAACCCTTGAACCGCTAAGGGCTGTTCCAGAAATTATGACGTCCCAACCGCGGATGGCAACACTTATTTTTTACATGGGTCGCCGTGTTTATATTATATTGAATTACATGGGTGGTTGTACAAAAAAAACAAATGGTAGGTGGGTGTCAATGACCTAAAATGTTGGTGTATGGGTATCAGGGTGTCAAAATATTTTGTATATGGGTCTAAAAATGACTATTCATGAATAATTTACTGGGTCGGTCAAGGTCGATACAATTTAACGATAACATCCGAATGATATCGAAAATTTAATGGACAGGTCTATTTTCCGGGGTCAACTAATTTCCAGCCCATCTGCAGAATTTACGGTATTTCCGTAACGGTATGGTCGCCGTAAAGAAAGAGAAGGTAATTTACACACAGAGAGACATAGAAAGACGATATATGTGTTATATAAGCACGCTCTACCATTCAGATATTTTTTATTTAAAGAATCATGTTGTGGAAAATAGGGACCAGAGAATAATATAAAATGGGGCACTGCAAATTTGACTTATCCCCCTATTTGACGTAAAATCCGAGGACACCGAAATGAAACAACAGTAGCAAACGTTGTTGATTTTCCAGCTCAATTTTCTGCCGAAGGCACATTTATTAGAATACGTGTCTGCAGGTCTCTTTGTTTTATTCTTTTACTTGGTTCTTTAAATACCAGACAAGTATAATAAATTGAAATGAAAACTGGTATGTTTTGTTCATGTTCATTGTTCGTTTTGTTCATATTTAATAGAAAAATAGTTAACAGAAAGTTGACTGTATTCATAATCTTGCATTTGAATCGAGAAATGTATGGATTTTATTACGATTGGAAGTGCCACACCATCACTTCAGTCTGTTGTTTGATCTTGACAGTTTTAGCTAAAAAAATTACAAAACAAAAACTGCTTAGCCAATTCATATATATAGGTTGAATTGTGATAGGGAAATCAAAACGCTACAGCTTTATCATATTCGTCTGTGTCGCAGAAAAAAAGTTGAAAGAATGCTATTTAACACATGTCCCTACTTTTTAACATGTTATTAAGCTCTTTTAGACAAACAGTAAGAGAACTTATTGTGATTGGAGTCCAGCCTACACTAGTCCACTGAAATATTCATATTGGGTCAGACATAAGCAAGCAACAATTGAACACAAATTATTATGTTGGATATATAATGATTGTACAGAAGACGGTGTTTTATGTGATCTCTTCACTTACAGTCATATATTAAGCACATATAAACTGGTTTAAAACATTAGACACAGATGTTTTTTATAATATGTAAAGGTGGAATTAACGGTTCTGACAAGAAACATGTAAATGTGAACAAAATTATTTCAAAGTATTAATATATAGCATTATAAAGTATATAGATCTAGTATTCAGATGTGTCAGAGATTTTTTATATTTTTAAATCTACTTACATGGGTTGCAGTGGTAAAATATTAAATGCAAAAATGCAATTTAATAAAAGGGTTGTCGTGTACTTTTATTTTGATGAACGTGGGTGACCATATCATTTTTTTTTTTTTTAATTACATGGATGGCAGGGGTAAAAAAAAAAAGTGCTGCCTTCCAGTTGGGGGAGTGATGGACATCATAATTTCTGGGGGGGGGGGTGGGGGGGGAGTGGTGGATGTCATAATTTCTGGAACAGCCCTAAGCACGACTATAATAGCCTTTGCATCCATTGTAAATCCAGATCAGCCTGCGAGTTACTCGCGTGAGATCAAGAACAATGTCTGGCTGGTGATTAGTCATTTTTCCCAAAACGCCCCTTTGTCGTATACCGTATTTTACCTTGTATAATACGCACCCGTGTATACTACGCACCCCTCTTCTCGGAGGTCAAAACTGGGGTAAAAAAAGATGTTTCCGTGTGTAATACACATCACAATATTAGTTTTCCTAGATGAACCATTTGACGAAAATAAAAGGTTAAACAAATTTATTTTTTTTTCTCTATTTGCATCACGACAATTAAAGCAGAATAATACGGTATAACAAGTAACTGCAGATCGCGAAAATTAGCGTACAAAAGTAAACAACACCGGAACAATATAATTACTTCAATCATTAATTGCCAATCTTCAGGGGAGTACCTATCTTTTATCGTCTCTCATCAAAGAGCCGATTATAATGCCGCAGATAATTGTCCGTAATCCGATAATTACATCTACTAAAACAAATATGACAAAGTCGTTGGTTACAGCAATCCATTACGCCGATTATGCTAACGTTGTGTATTCACGGGAACCAATGCTTATCATAAGTGTCACGCGTGATCAGTTACCTGTACACACTGGAAATACCCCGTGGCTAAATCTGGTAAAGGTCGCAAGACATGTCAAAGTGCATCATCAGAAATATCAATGCGTCAACTTCAAAGGATTATAGAAATAAAATAACCCACTCTACCCGTGTTTAAAGTGTGTAATTTGCAAAACTTGTGAAATTTATAAACAATTTAGCGGATAACAGCAAAATAAAGGGAAAAAATGATCATCCTTTATTGGAATTCTGCAACAAATATGCAAGTAATTGTATTATCATCGATTTTACTGTCGTCTGCAAGTGTCGTCCGGTGCATTTAACATGAGAATAGATTTGTAAAATACTACTGTACCAGTCTAATGCATTGGAAATCACTTGAAATCAAGTCAGCTGATATAAATAACAAAACAAGGGCCAAATTTCGTTCACTCATTTATTGAAATTCTACAACAAATATGCAAACATTTAACAAAGTATTATCGGCATTCACAAATGTCTGTCTGTTCGTCCCCGATGTTTTCATCGGCGTTTTTTCTCCAGTCTGACATCGATTTTCTGCATATAAAATGCAAGAAAAATGTTTTCCTTTCGGAAACCGTAAAAAAAACTGCGTACTATACAAGGTAAAACACGGTAAATGGAATGATCTTAATTCACAGAAAGAACACTATTATATATATGTAGCGGGTTAAGGGTTAATTTTGCTAAGTCCTGATAGTGTTGCAGAAATATATTTACCATTGAGCTGATTATTGTCCAGCAAAGTTTTCTATTTTTTTGAGGTAATAATAATTAAGGTAGCATATTTAACTGACTTTTAGCTCGACTGATCAGAGATCAGCAGAGCTTATGCCGTGGTACGGCGTCCGTCCGTCCGTCTGTCCGTCTGTCTGTCTGTCCGTAAACTTTTATTTGTAGTGACTACTCCTCTGAAACTACTGGATGGATATTCATGAAACTTTACAGAAATGTTGCCCATAAAGTCTAGTTGATCTAGCAAAATTTCATGTTGATGTGAAATCCAAGATGGCCACCAAAGCTAAAAAAATAGTTTTAAAATACAAGTTTGTAGCGACTACTTCTTGAAAACTATAAGTGATATTGAAATGGGACTTTTTCTAACATGATCAGCATGACATGATGTTGATCCTTGTCGAAAATCGTTTTGATTTGACGTTAATAATTGTATAATGATTTCTCTATTAAATAATTAAGGTTGCCTCCAATTGCATTTGTAATTAGAATATTAGCATTTAATGATGTTCGCAAGACTGATATACTGATATGTCTTTTATTCTGTCAGAAAGTGATTTCCTAGAATTTTTTATTACAAGATTTTGAAATAATAATATAATAAAATATGTTTTTTTATTATTTCATTCATTCCTTATGATACAGATATACGCAAATCTCTTCTTTTTAACTGGCATTTAAAAAAAATTGACAGGGAAGGGTACCACCCCATTTCTCGCATCCATCCCCTTTTTTCCGCAAAAAATGCCACCACTCCTGGGAAAAATCTCACTGGGAGGCATATTTTATTTTTTTCCCCCAATAAGAAACCTTGATTCATGGGTTCAACTTTTTATTATTATTATTTTATAATATTTTATTTTTAAATTTTTTTTTTTATTTTTTTTTTATATTTTTTTTTTTGCAATAAGAAAAACTATAGTCGGCGGCTAAATAATAGGGTCAGTTGGGTTAGCAGAAACAAACATGGCCTAAAAATCAGGGAAATCAAAAAAATATCAGTGGAAATAGCAAATAGAGTTTATTTAACTGCTAGGATTGATTAAAGGGAAATCTTTCACGAGATGGTAGATGTGTTGTTCTCACATGCATACGCTCATTGTGAAAACCTAAACACGACTACCATCGAGTTTGCCAACAGTTCTAATTTTGATCAGTTTTAAATATAATTACAGAACCTAATTGTTCAAAGAGGAAGAGAACAGATCTCATCACATGTAAGTTTTATTATTATTTTTCCGTGGTTGATATAAAAGTGCCTTGTCTGTCCGGCTGTCTTCTGTTCTTCCTGCCATCAAACTTATGCCGCCTACTCCTCAAAAACTATTATAGCTACCTACATCAAACATAACAATAAGGTTTGTAAGAAGCAATGGCAGATAAGAGCCTCTTTTTTTTAATAACTTGGTTTACAGTTTTTTACTGGAATAATTACGTCAGGAGGGGTTTGTGGGGTGGGGGTGGAATTGAGAGAAAAATTACAAGCAAAATGTTGACGTTTTAAGTCAAAAAGGGGGAGAGAATCAAAAATTGAATATCACTTTTCGTAGATCCCTATCGATATCCATGTTTAATAGCATACTTTAGATAATCGAGCATGGTCTAACTTGAATGAATGACAACAAATGCAGGATACAACAAACGAATATAGCGGGAAAAATTTGCACGGAATAGCAATGGCAGATAAGGCCTTCTTTTTTTTAATAACTTGGTTTACAGTTTTTTACTGGAATAATTATGTCAGGAGGTGGGTGGTGGGGGTTGGGGGGGGGGGGGGGGGGGGGGGGGTGGAATTGAGAGAAAAATTACAAGCAAAATGTTGACGTTTTAAGTCAAAAAGGGGGAGAGAATCAAAAATTGAACATCACTTTTTGTAGGTCTCTATCGATATCCATGTTTAAAGCATACTTTAGATAACCGAGCATGTCTAACTTGAATGAATGACAACAAATGCAGGATACAACAAACGAATATAGCGGGAAAAAATTTGCATGGAATTCTAGTCCTTGACTCGAGTGGAAGAAAAGAAAAAAAAGGGAAAAGTACAATTTTTTTCCGAAAACGGGAAAATTAGACTCTGAAGATCTGTAAACCAAGTTATTAAAAAAAAGAGGCAGGCAGTTAAACTATACGGAAATGATGGACATGTTTATCTTTTCTTACATGGTAAAAAAAGTAGTTGATGTGGCAACAAAAAGAGAAAAAAGTCCTGAAAATTGGGCTTCTACTATTGCCAGGAAACTGAGGTATAACAAAATTTGATATGTGCATCTGAGGCAATATGGTGATTTATTAGCTCTACTGGCTTATGGGATGCCGAGTTGTCCGTCGTCCATCCGTTGTCTGTCGTCCGTCGTCTGTTGTTAACTTTTGTCTCGTTAAGACGATTGGGCCTTCATTTTTCATCCAATCTTTACCAAACTTTAACAGGTTGTTAATATCAATAAAAGCAAAGATGAGTTCGAAAACCAGCCAGATCGGCCAGGTAACAGCGGAGTTATGGCCCTTGATTTAGTTGAAAATGCTATATTGCTATATTTTGCCTCGTTAAGATGATAGGGCCTTCATTTTTCATCCTTTCTTTACCAAACTTTACCACATTATTAATATCAATGAAAGCTCGGACAAGTTTGAAAACCAGCCAGATCGGACCAGTAACACCAGAGTTATGGTCCTTGATTTAGTTAAAAATGCTATATTGCTATATTTTGCCTCGTTAAGATGATAGGGCCTTCGTTTTTCATCCTATCTTTACCAAACTTTACCACATTGTTAATATCAATGAAAGCTCGGACAAGTTCGAAAACCAGCCAAATCGGACTAGTAACTGCGGAGTTGTGGCTCTTGATTTAGTTAAAAATGCTATATTTTGCCTCGTTAAGATGCTAGGGGCTTCATTGTTCATCCGATATTTACCAAACTTTATCAGATCATTAATATCAATGAAAGCTCAGACAAGTTTGAAAACCAGCCATATCGGAATAGTAACAGTGGAGTTATGGCCCTTGATTTAGTTAAAAATGCTATATTTTGCCGCGTTAAGACGATAGGGGCTTCATTTTTCATCCGATCTTTACCAATCTTGATCAGATTGTTAATGTCGTTGAAAGCTCGAACAAGTTCGAAAACCAGCCATATCGGACCAGTCACAGCGGAGTTGTGGCCCTTGATTTAGTTAAAAATGCTATATTTTGTCTCGTTATGATGATAGGGGCTTCATTGTTCATCCGATCTTTACCAAACTTTATCAGCTTGTTTATGTCATTGAAAGCTCAAACAATTTCGAAAACCAGCCATTTCGAACAAGTAACAGTGGAGTTATGGCCCTTGATTTAGTTAAAAATGCTATATTTTGCCTGGTTAAGACGGTAGGGGCTTCATTGTTCATCTGATCTTTACCAAACTTTATCAGATTGTTAATATCAATGAGAGCTCGAACAAGTTCGAAAACTAGTCATCGAACTAGAAACAGCAGAGTTATGGCCCTTGATTTAGTTAAAAATGCTATATTTTGCCTCATTAAGACGATAGGGGCTTAATTGTTCATCCCATCTTTACCAAACTTTAACATATTGTTAATATCAATGAAAGCTCGGACAAGTTCGAAAACCAAACATATCGGACTAGTAACAGCTTAGTTATGGCCCTTGATTTAGTTCAAAACGCTATATTTTGCCTCGTTAAGACAAGAGGGCCTTCATTTTTCATCCCAAACTTTTTTTTTCCAATTTTTTTTAAATTATTATTATTTTTGATTTTTTGATTTTATTTTTTGTTCAAATTTTGTTTGTTTAATTTTTATTTATTTTTTGTTTAATTTTTTTTTTGTTAATTTTTTCTTTGAGTTGTTTTAATGTTTTTGATTTTTTTTTTAGCTCTATGTTGGACCAGTCGGATCAGTAACAGGAGTTATGGCTCTTGATTTAGTTAAAAATGCTATATTTTGCCTCGTTAATACGGTAGGGCCTTCATTTTTCATCTGATCTTTACCAAACTTTAACAGATTCTTTAGTTATGGCCCTTGATTTAGTTCAAAAGCTGTTTTTTGCTAGAAACTTCCAAAAAAACATAAATGGCAGTCACTAGCTTTATTGATGTTTTAAGAGCCATGTTAGCCAGTAGAGCGTCCACAGGCCCTCTTGGGCCTCTTGTTCGTTAAAAGATTGGTTGCCATGGCAACAAAGCAAAGAACATGCAAAATCGGAATCCTATTATTGTGCGTACCAATTCTCCCCATTCTCAGGTAAATTACTGGATTTGCCTTTGATTGCCGATTACACAGCCTCTTTAAAATTTCCCGGAAATCAATAATTTGCTGCGTTTGGTTGATTGGCTGTAAATGTGCAATAGATAGTATCTGTTATTTAGTATTTAGTAATTTCATTGCTATCACCTGTCAAATCAGAGCCATAGTTATGATCATGAAACCAACCAATGAAATAGAGGAATATGACAAGATTTACTGCGAGATGAAAGCTCGGTCAAGTTCGAAAACCAGCCAGATCGGATCAGTAATAGCGGATTATGGCCCTTGATTTTGTTAATAATGCTATAATTTGACTCGTCATACGATAGGGCCTTCATTTTGCATCTGATCTTTGCCAAACTTTACCAGATTTTATGAATTTTTTTAATTTGATTTTTTTTTTTTTAAACTTATTTTTTCAAATTATTTTTGGAATTTTTTTTTTAGCTCTATGTTGGACCAGAGGAGTTATGGCTCTTGATTTAGTTAAAAATGCTATATTTTGCCTCATTAATACGGTAGCGCCTTCATTTATGTCTCGCCTTTTCGAAGAAGAAAAGAGACATAGGTGTTGCTTTTCCGGCGGCAGCGGCGTTAACATTCAAGTTTTGCATTCAGGTAATTTTCTCACAAGCTGTATGCACTAGACCTTTAAAACTTTGCTTATAGTTGTATCATGGGTGGTACATCGCAACATGACAAAGGCAAATGTGGAAGTGACCTTGTCCATCCAAGCAAAGGTCAAATAACTTACTAATGTTTAGGTTCAACTTTTGCGTTTAGGTCACTTTTTCACAAACTGTATGCACTAGACCTTTAAAACTTTGCTTATAGTTGTATCTTGAGTGGTACATCGCAACGTGACATCGCAATGTGACAAAGCAAATGTGGACGTGACCTTGACCCTCCAAGCAAGGGCAGATAACC
Organism: Cyrtodaria siliqua; assembly: GCA_037043455.1. NCBI lineage: Eukaryota > Metazoa > Mollusca > Bivalvia > Adapedonta > Hiatellidae > Cyrtodaria > Cyrtodaria siliqua. The sequence goes on along the minus strand of JAWPHD010001570.1, from coordinate 221,069 downwards.
TTATAATTTTAACCTTCAACTTTGGCATTTAGGTCACTTTTTCACAAACTGTATACACTAAGACCTTTCAGACTTTGCTTATAGTTGTATCTTGAGTGGTACATTGCAAAGTGACAAAGCAAATGTGGATGTGACCGTCACCATCCAAGCAAAGGACAGATAACTTTAATTATTACATTTACATCACTTTCTCATGAACTATAATTTTGCACTAGATGTTTTAAACCTAGTTTATAGCTTAATCTTTGGAAGAAAACATATTCTATTTTGACATAGTTGTGTCTTCGGTAGGGCATATTTTTTTTGGATGCCTGGATTTCATCTATGACCTTGACCTACTTTTTGGAGCTGATGATATTTAGCTCATCTGATCTCTACCAAACTTTACCAGATTGTTAATATAAATGAAAGCTCGCTCAAGTTCGAAAACCAGCCAGATCGGACCAATAACATTGGAGTTATGGCCCTTGATTCCTTCATTTTTCATCTGATCTCTACCAAACTTTACCAGATTGTTAATATAAATAAAAGCTCGCTCAAGTTCGAAAACCAGCCAGATCGGACCAATAACATTGGAGTTATGGCCCTTGATTTAGTTACAAATGCTATATTTTGCCTCGTTAATACGATAGGGCTTTCATTCTTCATCTGATCTTTACCAAACTTTACCAGATGTTTTGCCTTTTTTTTATTTATTTATTATAAGTATATATGATTTATGTTTTTAATAAAAACAATTTTTAATAGATATATATATTTTTTTGATTTTTAATTTTTATTGATTTTTCTTTTGTTTGTTTTTTATAATTTTCTTATTTCATTATTATTATTTTTTTTTGGTAATAACGACGTGTTAGCAGGAAGCATTGCTGTGCCTATTGCATTTTTTCCCGGTTCGTTGATTTTTGATGGAGTTGCGGCCCCTTGAATTTTTTTTTTTTAATTTCTTGTCGGCGCCAACCTCCTAAACGCCTTGTAAGGATTTCGACAAAACTTGGCGGGAAGCATCGGTAAGATGTCTAGTTGCGCATATCCCGCTTTTGTTCCAGTTTGCTGATTTATGACGGAGTTATGGCACTTTGACAATTTTACTTTAAATTTCTTGTCGGCGCTTCTCCTCCTAAACGGCTTGTTGGATTTCTACAAAATTTGGCAGGAAGTCTCAGTATGATGTCTAGTGCAAAGCATGGTTTATCAATGAAATTTTGGACAAGTTCGAAAACCAGCTAGATCTAGTTAGTAACGAAAGGTTATGGCCCTAGATTTGTTGAAAAATGCTATATTGTATTTTCCTTTGTTAAATCTGTAGTTACTTCATTTTTATCTGATCTTTACCATATTTGTTTAGAAGTTAATATACGCTTGTTTTTAATAGAATGGCATTTTTTTTTTAAACAAATGCACTTAAATGTCATCTCGGCAAACTCGATTGTTTTTAGCTCTACTGATCAGAGATCAGCAGAACTTATGCCGTGGTGCGGCGTCCGTCGTCCGTCCGTCTGTCCGTCCGTCCGTTAACTTTTATTTGTAGCGACTACTCCTCTGAAACTACTGGATGGATATTCATAAAACTTTACAGAAATGTTGCCCATGAAGTCTTGTTGATCCTAGCAAAAATTCATGTTGATGTGAAATCCAAGATGGCCGCCAAAGCTAAAAATAGATTTTTTAAATACAATTTTTTAGCGACTACTTCTTGAAAACTATAAGTGTTATTGATATGGGACTTTTTCTAAAATGATCAGCATGACATGATGTTGGTCCTTGTCGAAAATCGTTTTGATTTGACGTTAAACATGGCTGCCAGCAGCCATCTTTGTTTACATAGAGTTATATAATGAAAACTTGTAGCGACTACTCCTCTGAAACTACTTGACAGATTTTCACGAAACTTCACAGGAATGTTGCTCTTGATGTCTAATTGATCCTAGCAAAATTTCAGGTTGGCCGGAAATTCAAGATGGCCGTCACGGCTAAAAATAAATTTTCAAAATACAAGTTTGTAGCGACTACTTCTTGTAAACTATAAGTGATATTGATATAGGACTTTTTCTATAATGATCAGCATGACATGATGTTGGTCCTTATCAAAAATCGTTTTGATTCGACGTTAAACATGGCTGTCAGCGGCCATCTTTGTTTAAATAGAGTTATATAGTAAAAACTTGTAGCGACTACTCCTCTGAAACTACTTGGCGGATTTTCATGAAACTTTACAAGAATGTTGCTCTTAATGTCTAATTGATCCTAGCAAAATTTCAGATCGGCCAGTAATTCAAGATGGCTGCCACAGTTAAAAATAGATTTTTAAAAAATAAGTTTGTAGCGACTACTTCTTGAAAACTATAAGTGATATTGATATGGGACATTTTCTAAAATGATCAGCATTACATTATGGTTATCCGAGTCGAACATTATTTTGATTCGACATTAAACATGGCTGCCAGTGGCCATCTTTGTTTACATAGAGTTATATAATGAAAACTTGTAGCAACTACTCCTCTTAAACTACTTGACGGATTTTCATGAAACTTCACAGAAATGTTGCTCTTGATGTCTAATTGATCCTAGCAAAATTTCAGGTCGGTCGGAAATTCAAGATGGCCGCCATGGCTAAAAATAGATTTTCAAAATACAAGTTTGTAGCGACTACTTCTTGAAAACTATAAGTGATATTGATATGGGACTTTTTTTAAAATGATCAGCATGACATGATGGTTATCCGAGTCGAACATTATTTTGATTCGACATTAAACATGGCTGCCAGTGGCCATCTTTGTTTACATAGAGTTATATAATGAAAACTTGTAGCGACTACTCCTCTGAAACTACTTTACGGATTTTCATGAAACTTCACAGAAATGTTGCTCTTGATGTCTAATTGATCCTAGCAAAATTTCAGGTCGGCCGGAAATTCAAGATGGCCGCCATGGCTAAAAATAGATTTTCAAAATGCAAGTTTGTAGCGACTACTTCTTGAAAATCTATAAGTGATATTGATATGGGACTTTTTCTAAAATGATCAGCATTACATGATGTTGGTCCTTGTCAAAAATCATTTTGATTCGATGTTAAACATGGCTGTCAGCGGCCATCTTTGTTTACATAGAAATATATAATGAAAACTTGTAGCGACTACTCCTCTGAAACTACTTGACGGATTTTCATGAACTTCACAGGAATGTTGCTCTTGATGTCTAATTGATCCTAGCAAAATTTCAGGTCGGCCGGAAATTCAAGATGGCTGCCACGGCTAAAAATAAATTTTCAAAAAACAAGTTTGTAGCGACTACTTCCTGAAATCAAAATCAATCAGTAGAGCTTCAAGGTCATTGACCTCTTGTTTAAAAAAAGTTTTTAGCGACTACTTCTTGAAAACTGTAAGTGATATTTATATGGGACTTTTTTTAAAATGATCAGCATGACATGATGACATGAAATTTGTTGCGACTACTCCTCTGAAACTACTAGGCGGATTTTCATGAAACTTCACAGGAATGTTGCTCGGATCTTGATGTCTAGTTGATCCTAGCAAAATTTCAGGTCGGCCGGAAATTCAACTTGGCCACCAAGATTTTTAAAAACAAGTTTGTAGCGTGTAAGTGTGTTAATTGTTAATATCGATGAAAGCTCGGACAGGTTTGAAAACCAGTCAAATCGGATCCGTAACACCGGAGTTATGGCCCTTGTTTTTTCCGAAATTTGCTATTTTCTGCCTTGTGAACACTCTACCACCTTCATTTATTATTTGATCTTTACCAAACTTGCAGAGATTGTTAATATCAATGAAAGCTCAAACAAATTCAATAACCAGCTAAATCGGATCAGTAACACCGGAGTTATGGCCCTTGTTTTTTTTCTGGAAAATGCTATTTTCTGCCTTGGGAACACTCTAGGGCCTTCAATATTAATCGAATCTTTACTTAACTTTGCCACCCTCGTGAAACATAATTTCTGAATTTTATCCGAAACTTTCTGAATCCTGTCTGAGCACTGTCTGAATCTGTCTGAACACAAAATTGGCATCTGAATTTTGGCTGAATATAAAATCACTGTTCTGATAATTGTCTGAACAATTGTTGAACATAGCGGAACAGCATCTGAACAGTTCAGAAAAAATTCAGAACTCTTCAGATGTGATTCAGACAATTTCAGATTATACATATTCTGAATATGAACTGAACCCTTTCTGAACAGTTCAGAAAATGATTCAGAGGGCTGGCGTGGCGCAGTCGGTAGCGTGGCGGATTTGTAACCGGAGGCCCCGGGTTCAATCCTCCGTGGTGCCACTGAGTTCCGTCGGTGTGTTCTTGGGCAAGACACTTTCCCTTAGCCCCGTCCTTCGGATGGGGACGTAAACCGGGCGGTCCCGTGTATCGGTCTATCCTCCGAGCACGTTAAAGAACCATAGGAATCTATTCGATAATAAGAGTAGGGCAGGTTCCTGGATTCCTATGTATCCTTCCCCTCTCTCTGGGGCGGCCCTAAATAACCTATACTGTGTTGATGAGCCGTTAAACAACATTCAATTCAATTCAGAAAATGATTCAGAAATATTCACAAGTGATTCAGACAATTTCAGATTATACATATTCTGAATATGAACTGAACACTTTCTGAACAGTTCAGAAAATGATTCAGAACTATTCACAAGTGATTCAGACAATTTCAAATTATACATCTTCTGAATATAAACTGCATGAACACTTTCGGAACTCTTCAGACATAGATATTTTATATAAAAGTAAAGTCTGAATCTGTCTGTGTTAAGGTAAAGAAACATCTGAAGGTCTGAAATGTTCAGACTTCAAAAATAAAACAATATCCATTATCGTATATAAATAATTTTACTTTATCTATAATTAGAAAACCTTTTTTCACTTTCTTGAAATACTTACTTTGGTTGAAAAATGAATCAGAACTGTCAAAACTGTCCAGACTTTGAATGAATGAGCCACCTAAAGTCTGAAATGTTCAGACCTCCACCTAATGTCTGAAATGTTCAGACAAAAAGTCTGAAATGTTCGGACTTCATCTTCATTAAAAAACATTAATTTGTGTGCAAAAGGTTAATAATTATATTGACATCCTTTATGTGATTACATGGAATGAAAAAATATTACATTAGTCCTTCCAGAACTGTGTCAACATTAAACATGGTTGCCGTTGGCCATCTTTGATAATCTTAATGACCATGGTTGAGGTGGTGACCATAGTTTTAAATCATCCAGCCCTCCTCAACAAACAGCTAAGCCAGGGTTCACCCCAGGATTTTTTTTAGGCGCTGACACAGACAGCAGGCTTTTGGATTTCGAAGGGTGGTCAGCAGGAGACTATTCCCCACCCTTCCTTTTTTTTTTATATAATTCAAAGATACACCATCTGCTCTGAGATGGTTTTAGTTGTAAAATGAATTATGCCTTGTTTTAATCAGAAGGCACTCTCAGTGCTATTGACCGTTTCAAAAATGTTTTTTTGGAAATATTTTTAAAATCCACTTTCTCAGCCTCAGAGCAAGCATATTTTCAAAAGGCAATTGCTTTGCCCAACATTTAAGTCCACTTAGTGTATTTTTGAACATTTATGCAGTAGTGTTAGGCTTGTATATCAATTAAACATTCAGAACTAAATATCTTTTCTATTATTGAAATCGCGAAAACCGGTGACATATGAAAAAAATGCATGTCGCTAAGTTTGTAACGCCTTTTTGGGAAAGATGCACATCCATATATGTTTAATTTCATTCTTTACCAATGAAATACACTGAATACCTCATCCAGTCGCATTAAAAAACGAGTTCTTCGAATCACATTTTCTCGCAAAACAATCCAGGGCCGCTCATTGTTATGATTTACGATTGTTTGGAAAAAAGAAGCATATCGCTAATTTTGTAACGCTTTTGGGGAAGATGCACATCCATATACGTTTAATTTCATACTTTATCAATGAAATACACTTTATCAATGAAATACACTGAATACCTCATCTAATCGCATTAATAAACGAGTGCTTTGAGTGTTTTAAAAAATTTCGCATTTTCTCACAAAACATTCCAGGGCCGCAAATATACTCGGTAAATTAAGTTTTGGACTAGGGTATATAAACATGATAAAGTCATAAAAATAAAACTAGTGGACAAAATTTAAGTATCTTTTTTTAGTAACCAAAGTCTACCCTACCCGGTTAATTTGGTACCAGAAACATTAAATTCCAAACAAGATTGGATTTTTAAAAAATATCACGAACACACAAAGGGTCTGTAAAAAATGTTGCAAAGTCCATAAAAAGTAACAGTTATGGACACATTCGAGTAACCAATAAAAAGATTATTATTTTTTTGCAAACTTTCATTGTAAACGATAATTATTGTTGATTGTTGATCTATTGAGAATTATCAACTGAGATAATAAGGGTTATGGTCGAATGTCATGTTTCAGCGATCATTGTACGGGTTCGAACACTGCCATGGTCCAAAACTTTTTTTACAGAGTATATGACCTTAGGTCGCCGAGAAGCGAGAATGACAGTCAAAAATTTGTTATTTGGGGAGGTGTATTTCACACTATCTGGCGAGTGACACCGATAGAGGGGCTCTGTGACAATAAGCAAAATATAAGCACCGCGCTTGATATTTAAAGGAAAGCGCTAAATAAATAAATACAACAATTATTTTGAAAAATAAAAAATATATCAAGATTTCCGTGTGTCCTTTTTAAACTGATATTGAGCGAGAAATTAAAATAATTTAATGATATTGTTTGATGTGGAAAACACATGCTATTATTGGTGATTCAGGTCAATATATCTAGAAACAGTGAGTTTTATTTAATAGAACGCCACCCGCATGAACGGAATTATAACGGTTATAACGACGTGTGAAAATTACGTGACATCACAGTTTCAAAAAGAACGCTGCATATGTAGACCGACTCTCCTGACCGCGAAAGCAGAACAAACAACATCCGTAAGTATTTTGGCCGCCATGGCTAAAACTAGGTTAAATTTGAGGAAATTTTATACGACATCTCCTCCAAAACCACTTGTTCCATTCTTGTGAAATAACATACATGTTCCTTGGGTGGGCCTCTATCAAGTTTGTGTTTTTCGTTTTGATCTTATAATCAAAATGGCCACCACAGCGACCCAAAGTTTAGAGTTTAAAGGGCTATTGGTCAGCCATCTTTGAAAAGAAAATCCAAAATGGATGGGGTACGGTTAATTTAAATTTTCATCCAAATGCATATTATAGGCATGAACATTGTCAATGATATAATAGATGACATTGACATGCCGTATTTAATTTAGAAATGATGTCTCGTGTGCCTATTTTAGATGGACAATTCTATGGACACATTTATTTCACAGGCACCCGGCACAGAGCTAGGATAGTAAAAGATTGATTTGAGTGGTTAAAACATTAATTAATTGAGTTCTGGACCCCCAAAAAATGGTTATATATATGTATATATATTATATTCTTAAAGGTATGGAACTCCTAAAATGGCCAAAACCACCAACAGTTCTATACTAATTGTTATTTCTCGTTACGTAAGATAGCCTGGGCAGCATAACCTGCTCATGTCACAAGTATAATTATACATATAACCAATAAAATATAAACTGTCATTCAATCTCTCGTACTTTTTTCGTACCAGAGAATCAAATATGCCAACTTGAGCGAATTTGAGTTCAATGACAAGAAGATGGCACGGCTCTTACTAGATATAATCTATAGGTCTAACATGGTTGCATGCGTTAAAAACGACTAAAACATAATTGGATAATTAACTCGAACGGATACCTGAAGCGCCGAAACTGAAAGTTGTCGTGGAAGCTGTGAATTTCGACAATTTCACGAGAGAGTTTTGTTTTCATCACATTCGGCCATCTTGTTGTTGTTGTTGTTGTTCTTGATAATATATTCTGCCTTCATAGGCACACCCAGTTTTCACTGATAGAGTTCACAGCCACAACCAGATATATATGTATATACGAAATCCTCACCATAACAAATGTTTGTCAAGTCAGTGGTATTTTATGTAAAAGCTTTAAACAACTTAGAAGAGAGCTACAACAAATCAAGAGCAACTAGCAGTTGAGGATAATATATAAACATCTAAACATACACTGTACAGTCTGATGGGATCAGGTCTACATGGAGAAAACGGTTAGATCCAGAGACTGACATCTTTGTCGCTACTGCAAACATATATACTGGCTGTGCTCACATATGGACTTGAAATCATCATTCGTACAGGGAAAGCATTAATAACAATTGAAACTGAATATAAAAAAGATTATAAAACAAATATTATCACTACCAACTCCAACAGCAGATCCAGCTATCTACATGCTGTCAGGCCTACTACCCATGGAAGCTGTTATCCATAAGAAAGTTTTTTCATTATATGGCAACATCACAAGACTACCACAAATTGAACTCAGAGTAGCAAAGAAACAACTGGAAAACAAATCATTTAATAGCCATAGCTGTTTGTTTTTTATTGCATACGCATTTACAAGCTCCGTTTACTTGCAATGTAACAGGAAACGTCAATATTCGCTCATATTGACGTGCAGTAAAGTCATATTGGGTGTGTAATGTATATTCGTTCGTGATTGGTGCACTTTTCTGTTCATGTTGGGGAAGGTTTTGGAATGGGTGAAAGACTTCCTAAGGGACAGATCTCAAATGGTGGTTATAAATGGAAAACACTCAACATCTGAACAAGTATACAGTGGGGTACCTCAGGGTAGTGTGTTAGGTCCTTCCCTTTTCCTTGTCTTCATAAATGATCTCCCCGAGGTAGTGGAAACAGTAGTCAAGCTATTTGCAGATGATACCAAAACATATTCAGTTATAAATTCCCAAGAAGACGTAGATAAATTACAGAGAAATACTGACAATTTTTGCGACTGGTCCAAAACTTGGGATTTAGAATTTAATTCAAAAAAAATGTAAAAGAATGCATATTGGCAAATCAATGGTTACTGATAACTACTTTATTTTATGAAAGACATCGAGAATCGTAGGGACTTGATTTTAAATGTTTCAGAGGAGAAGGATCTGGGGGTGATAATTGACAATAATCTCACCTTCAACACTCATATTATTTAGCCTTAGCGAATAGAAATCCAGGAATAATTATGAGAACCTTTACGTATCTAGACAAGAATATATTTTTGACACTATTCAAAGCTTTAGTAAGACCCCATTTAGAATATGCCAGTACAGTTTGGTCCCCGTGCTTAAAAAAGCACCAAATCGCTATAGAAAATGTTCAGCGTAGGGCAACAAAAACGTTATCGTCTTTAAACAACCTAGAATATAATGAACGGCTAAGATCCTTAGGTACTCCTACACTTCAATACCGGAGGTTACGTACAGACATGCTGCAGGTCTTTAAGATCCTTAGAGGATTCGATATATCATCAATCCAAAAAAAATTCCCTTTAGCAACATATACCAGAACGAGAGGGAATACCCTAAAACCTTTCAAAAAACAAGCCAAAACAGAACACAGAAAAAATTCCTTTACCATTAGGGTAGTGGAAGACGGGAATTCCCTACCAGAAAGTGTTGTCCAAGCACCGAGTGTAAATGCCTTTAAGAGCAGACTAAACAAACATTGGCATAATAATCAAATACAATTTGATGCTAGATGTTTCCCAAGCCTGCGCAGTAGACACTCTCGCCCGATAAACAACCGAAGAGATGGGCCTCCAGAAGCCGTCTGGTTGTTTATCGGTCGAGAGTGTCTACTGCGGGGAGATCATTTATGAAGACAAGGAAAAGGGTAGGACCTAACACACTACCCTGAGGTACCCCGCTTTATACTTGTTCAGATGTTGAGTGTTTTCCATTTATAACCACCGTTTGAGATCTGTCCCTTAGGAAGTCTTTCACCCATTCCAAAACCTTCCCCACAATGCCATAACCTTCTAATTTAGTTAGCAGCTTGTTAAGTAGTAATGTATCAAATGCTCTCCTGAAGTCATAGAATATTACATCAAGCTCTTGGCCACTATCAAGTGCATCAGACCAATCTTCCAGTACTTCTAATAATTGAAGAGGACAGGATTTGCCCTTCATAAATCCAAACTGGTGTATTGAAAATAAATTGTTACTTTGCATATGATCTATAATATTCTTTTTGATAATTTTTTGCATTATATTAGAGACAATAGGGCATAAGCTTATTGGTCTATAGTTTTCTGGAGATTGTTTATTTCCTGATTTAAAAATTGTTGTTATATTTGCTATTTTCCAGGAACTTGGTAATAGTGATTCATCTAATGATTTGTTGAAATTTTTTGTTAACGGCTTTGTTAATTCATTTTTACATTGGACAATCACTTTGGGGGTGTATTCCATCTGGGCCAGCTGATTTATTTGGTTGTAATTCCTTTATTGCTAGCAGAACATCGTTCTCGGTTATGATAATGTTGTCAAGCATGGAGTTAACACTTCTTTGAGGGAAAGCTGGGTTGTCATTTAGTTCATTGTGTTTGAAGAAACTGGCAAAGTATTGATTAAAAATATTTGCTCTCTCTTGGTCATCTAAGACTATGTTTCCATTTTGGTCAATTAGTTGTCCTATTGTAGTTTTGTTTTTGTTTTTTTACCTTACATATTTCCAAAATAATTTATTGTCACTATTTATCCGAGTTGCAAGGTCTTTTTCATAATTATATTTCGCTAGTTTTAATGCATATGTAGCTTTGTTCCTAGCAGTTTTATATTTTTCCAAATTTGAGTGAGTTTTGCAATAGAGGTATTTTTTCCAATATTTTCTTTTGTCTCTGACTATGTTTTTTGTGTTATTATCTAAGTTACAGTAAGTAAGTAACGCTAAAGAACTCGTGCATATATCCCAATACAAATCTAATAACCTATAAATATCGATGAAGAAGATTCTAACCTTATATGACTTGCCAACCCCTGAAGAACTAATATCAGCACCAATCGAGAAATTAGCGTGGAAAAGGCTTATAAATAAAGCAATTAACCAGAGATGGAAGGAAATAATTATTTCACAGTCTGAACTTTACTCTTCGCTGAATTATTTCTCAAAACATTTTAATCCAGGGAAATGCCATCCCTTAATTGTACCGGTACATATAGCTTAGTTCGAGAGATATAAATCGTATACCGATAGAAGTGAAGTTACTCATACTGCAGACAAACAGGGCCAAATAAAACCAAACCGAAGTCAATCCGGAGTGTCTACTCTGTCTACTCTGTCACGAGTCTGATGAGAGTCTCCATCACTTCTTGCTCGAGTGCAATGAGCTAAACGATGTCAGAAAACCTATACTAACAGACTACATCCATGTGTTAGATACTATGCTACATATATATCCGTGTGCCGCAAATTATAGCTTGCTTCAGCTTCTAGTGGACTGCAGTGTGCTTTTGTGTGATTGTGAATAATACAGTCAGTAGACATTCTACTAGTGAACTCCTGTGTAGAAATCCTACTCTTCATAGCAGACAATTATGTTATGCTCTAGATATATTAGATTAGAGCTTGGATCTAAACATAAATATATAAGTAGGACATAACGGCACATGCAAACTGGGGAAACTCTACTAAGTTGTTTAAAGCTTTTACTTAAAATACCACGGAATTGACAAACATTTGTTATGGTGAGGATTTCGTATATACATATATATCTGGTTGTGGCTGTGAACTCTACCAGTGAAAACTGGATGTGCCTATGAAGGCAGAATATATTATCAAGAACAACAACAACAACAACAACAAGATGGCCGAATGTGATGAAAACAAAACTCTCTTGTGAAATTGTCGAAATTCACAGCTTCCACGACAACTTTCAGTTTCGGCGCTTCAGGTATCCGTTCGAGTTAATTATCCCATTATGTTTTAGTCGTTTTTAACGCATGCCACCATGTTAGACCTATAGATTATATCTAGTAAGAGCCGTGCCATCTTCTTGTCATTGAACTCAAATTCGCTCAAGTTGGCATATTTGATTCTCTGGTACGAAAAAAGTACGAGAGATTGAATGACAGTTTATGTTTTATTGGTTATATGTATATTTCTACTTGTGACATGAGCAGGTTATGCTGCCCAGGCTATCTTACGTAACGAGAAATAACAATTAGTATAGAACTGTTGGTGGTTTTGGCCATTTTAGGAGTTCCATACCTTTAAGAATATAATATATATACATATATATAACCATTTTTTGGGGGTCCAGAACTCAATTAATTAATATTTTAACCACTCAAATCCATCTTTTGCTATCCTAGCTCTGTGCCGGGTGCCTGTAATTTATTTAGCATAAAAAACAAAACATCTTAGAGTAAACTTGCACTAAACTTTTCGAATATAAAGGGCACTATTTCTGCCAAATAAATATTGTTTCTGATATGTTCGCACCAATAGTGTTGCATTAATGTCATCTATCATATCATTGACAATGTTCATGCCTATAATATGCATTTGGGTGAAAATGTTAACTAATCATACTTCATCCATTTTTATTTTTTTTCAAAGATGGCTGACCAATAGTCCTTAAATAGGAAAACGTTAAAAATGACATCTCCGAAACCTCTTAAAGGATTTTGATGAAACTTAATCGCTATGATATTTGGGATAGTGCCTCTCCGATTATTATTTTTCGCGGCCGCCAGTCATCCAAGATGGCTGCCATGGCTAAAACTAGGTCAAATTTAAGTAATTTCAAACGACATCTCCAAAACCACTGATTCCATTCTACTGAAATATCATATACATGTTCCTTGGGTTGGCCTCTATTAAGTTTGTGTTTTTCATAATCGTCGAATAATCGAAATGGCCGCCACGGCGACCCAAAATTTACATAGAGTTATTGTAGGAAAAGTTTAAAAATGACATCTTCTCTGAAACCGCTTTAAGGATTTTGATGAAACTTAATCACAATGATATTTGGGATAATCCCTCTCAGATTTGTGTTTTTCACGGCTGCCAGTCATCCAAGATGGCCGCCATGGCTAAAAGTAGGCCAAATTTAAGGAAATTTCAAACGACATCTCCGAAACCACTTATTCCATTCTTGTGGAACCACTTATTGCATTTTTGTGAGATATCATAAACATGTTCCTTGGGTAAGCCTCTATCAAGCTTGTGTTTTTCGTTATCGTTGAATTATCAAAATGGCCGCCACAGCGACCCAAAGTTTACATAGAGTTATATAGGAAAACATTAAAAATGACATCTCTGAAATTGCTTGAAGGATTTTGATGAAACTTAATCACAATGATCTTTGGGTTAGTCCCCCTCAGATTTGGGGCCTCCAGTCATCCATGATGGCCACCATGGCTAAACTTAGGTCAAATTTAAGGACATTTATCAAACGACATATTACCACTTATTCCATTCTATTTAAATATCATATGCATGTTCCTGTTGTTGGCCTCTATCAAGTTTGTGTTTTTCGTTGTCAAATATTCAATATCATATGCATGTTCCTGTTGTTGGCCTCTATCAAGTTTGTGTTTTTCGTTGTCAAATATTCAAAATGGCCACCACGATATCCCAAAGTTTACATAGAATTATATATAGGAAACATGTTTCTTAGGTTGGGCTCTATCATGTTTATGTTTTTGAATCACATCATACAAGTAGAGCGTCTACAGGCCCTTTTGGGCCTCTTGTATAGGATTGTTTCGTACAGGATTGTGCGTTGACGGTAACAAAGTTGTTACTGTACGTAATCTTTTTACCTTGTTCTGTAAGAAACACAAACGGTCATGTATATATGTCAGGTCATTTTTGATCTCTTATTGTTTCAGTGTTCAGATGGACAAAAGAGAAGAAGGGGTGCCTGGTGCATCTCTTACTTGGCCTGGCCCCTCATACTATTACACCATACGAGGAGGCTGTCTTCAACTGGGGGAACATAGCCGCGCAGGTGGGAGCCTCAGTCCCACGCTGCCGGTCCATGTAACCGGAAACTTTTGAAATCGGTAAGTCCACCCCACAAGTTGGCAGAATACGGATTGTTGCGTGCACAACAATGTTGGCTCTATTTAATTTAAATTCCAATACGTTTAAGAAATATTAATGCTGATGTATATTCAGCTTTGTTATTGAGAGATTGGAAAATGTGGAGGCGAGGAGTGAATAACAAACAAAGAAGATACAGCCATTCGAAGGCTGCTGTAAAATGGATTTTGAGAAAAGTCTTCATAATTCTAAATTACTCAATGTCGTATTCCACTATTAGTAGCGCCTTTCCTAATAAAAGTGACCCCACCCATTTAAAAAAACGTACCTTCTTCAAAAATCAAAAAGTTCCAAAAACAAATATATTTCTTCTTTACCGCTAATGGATTTGAAGTTACCAGAGTTTTTTTACCACAACACTGGTATGGTCTATAATATAAACCTTAAAGTGCTATCATCAATACAAATTACCGCTTTTAAGCTGCGGCTGTGGCGGCATTTTAATTCAACTCTATCTTAACAACCGCTGCTCGAATTTTTCTGGAACTGTCCGATGCTTTGTTGGGTCAAGGGACATCACGCAATGCCAAAATTACCAAGGCAAGGTCATATTTTGCATTGGTTAGATAACAACCTCAGTTCACTGTATGTGATTGCCTCATTTTTAGCTCGACTGATCAGAGATCAGCAGAGCTTATGCTGTGGTGCGGTGTCCGTCTGTCTGTCTGTCCGTCCGTAAACTTTTTTTGTAGCGACTACTCTTCTGAAACTGCTGAATGGATTTTCATGAAACTTTACAGAAATGTTGCCCATGAAGTCTAGTTGATCCTAGCAAATTTTCATGTTCATGTGAAATCCAAGATGGCCGCCAAATCTAAAAATAGGTTTTTAAAAAACAAGTTTGTAGCGACTACTTCTTGAAAACTCAGTGATATTGATAGGGGACTTTTTCTAAAATGATCAGCATGACATGATGTTGGTCCTTGTGGAAAATCATTTTGATTCGACTTTAAACATGGCTGCCAGTGGCCATCTTTGTTTACATAGAGTTCTATAATGAAAACTTGTAGCGACTACTCCTCTGAAACAACTTGGCTGATTTTCATGAAACTTTACAGGAATGTTGCTCTTAATGTCTCATTGATCCTAGAAAATTTTCAAGTTGGCCAGAAATTCAAGATGGCCACCAGGTAAAAATAGATTTTTAAAAAATAAGTTTGTAGCGACTAGGCCATCCTTAAAAAAATATTTGTTTGCTGTGCTCCGACCCTGAATTTTTTAAGTGGGCAGGTAGGTCTTTTTTTCTTTTTTTTTTTTCTTTTTTTTTTGCTGTGGTCCTGGTTAAGCATTTTTAGCTCTACTGGCCGAAGGCCCGCAGATGCTTATGGGCTGCCGAGTTGTCCGTCGTCCGTCGTCCGTCCGTCGTCCGTCCGTCCGTCCGTTGTTAACTTTTGTCTCGTTAAGACGTTAGGGCCTTCATTTTTCATCCAATCTATACCAAACTTTATCAGGTTGTTAATATCAATGAAAGCTCGGATGAGTTCGAAAACCAGCCAGATCGGCCTAGTAACAGGGGAGTTATGGCCCTTGATTTAGTTAAAAATGCTATATTGTTATATTTTGTCTCGTTAAGACGATAGGGCCTTCATTTTTCATCCTATCTTTACCAATCTTTACCACATTGTTAATATCAATGAAAGCTCAGACAAGTTCGAAAACCAGACAGATCGGACCAGTAACACCAGAGTAATGGTCCTTGATTTAGTTAAAAATGCTATATTGCTATATTTTGCCTCGTTAAGATGATAGGGCCTTCGTTTTTCAACCTATCTTTACCAAACTTGACCACATTGTTAATATCAATGAAAGCTCGGACAAGTTCAAAAACCAGCCATATCGGACTAGTAACAGTGGAGTTATGGCCCTTGATTTAGTTAAAAATGCTATATTTTGCCTCGTTAAGACGATAGGAGTTTCATTGTTTATCAGATCTTTACCAAACTTTATCATATTGTTAATATCAATGAAAGCTCGGACAAGTTCGAAAACCAGCCATATTGGAATAGTAACAGCGGAGTTATGGCCCTTGATTTAGTTAAAAATGCTATATTTTGCCTCGTTAAGACAATAGGGGCTTCATTGTTCATCCGATCCTTACCAAACTTTATCAGATTGTTAATATCATTGAAAGCTCAAATAAGTTCAATTCCAGCCATATAGGACCAGTAACAGCGGAGTTGTGGCCCTTGATTTAGTTAAAAATGCTATATTTTGCCTCGTTAAGACGATAGGAGTTTCATTGTTCATCCGATCTTTACCAAACTTTATCATATTGTTAATATTAATGGAAGCTCAGACAAGTTCGAAAACCAGCCATATTGGAATAGTAACAGCGGAGTTATGGCCCTTGATTTAGTTAAAAATGCTATATTTTGCCTCGTTAAGACGATAGGGGCTTCATTGTTCATCCGATCTTTAACAAACTTTATCAGATTGTTAATGTCGTTGAAAGCTCAAATAAGTTCGAATACCAGCCATATAGGACCATTAACAGCGGAGTTGTGGCCCTTGATTTAGTTAAAAATGCTATATTTTGCCACGTTAAGATGATAGGGGCTTCATTGTTTATCCGATCTTTACCAAACTTTATCATATTGTTAATATCAATGAAAGCTCGGCCAAGTTCGAAAACCAGCCATGTCGGACCAGTAACAGCGGAGTTTTGGCCCTTGATTTAGTTAAAAATGCTATATTTTGCCTCGTTAAGACGATAGGGGCTTCATTGTTCATCCGATCTTTACCAAACTTTATCAGATTGTTAATATCAATGAAAACTCGGGCAAGTTCGAAAACCAAACATATCGGACCAGTAACAGCAGAGTTATGGCCCTTGATTTAGTTCAAAACACTATATTTTGCCTCGTTAAGACGAGAGGGCCTTCATTTTTCATCCGATCGTTACCAAACTTTTTTTTTTTTTTAAATTTTATTATTTATCTTTGTTAATTTTTTTTTCATTTAATTTTTCTTTTTTTAATTTTTTAATTATTATTTTTTTAAATTTTTGTAATTTTTTTTTTTTAATTTTTTTTTTCTTTGTTCTTTTTTTTCTTTTAATTTTTGTAATTTTTTTAAATAAAAAAATTGAATTATTTTTTAGCTCTATGTTGGACCAGTCGGACCAGTAACAGAGGAGTTATGGCTCTTGATTTAGTTAAAAATGCTATATTTTGCCTCGTTTATACAATAGGGCCTTCATTTTTAATCTGATCTTTACCGAACTTTAACAGATTCTTTAGTTATGGCCCTCAAAAGCTGTTTTTTTGCCCGAAACTTCCAAAAAAACGTAAATGGCAGTCACTCGCTTCATTGATGTTATAAGAGCCATGTTAGCCAGCCTCTTGGGCCTCTTGTTACAAATCATAATTTCCTATCTCAATGTATGATAATGCAGTCTGTGGATAACCTCATTAATACTCCTTTACGAATAATTTTTTTTTTTTTAATTTTTAACAACGGTCGCTGCCTTTTTAGACGGTCGGTCGGAGCACAGCAAACAAACACTTTTTTAAGGATGGCCCTACTTCTTGAAAACTATAAGTGATATTGATATGGGAATTTTTCCAAAATGATCAGCATGACATGATGGTTATCCGAGTCGAACATTATTTTGATTCGACGTTAAACATGGCTGCCAGTGGCCATTTATGTTTACATAGAGTTATATAATGAAAACTTGTAGCGATTACTCCTCTAAAACTACTTGATGGATTTTCATGAAACTTCACACGAATGTTACTCTTGATGTCTTATTGATCCTATTCCTAGCAAAATTTCAGGTCGGCCGGAAATTCACGATGGCCACCATGGCTAAAAATAGATTTTCAAAATGCAAGTTTGTAGCAACTACTTCTTGAAAACTATAAGTGATATTGATATGAGACTTTTTCTAAAATGATCAGCATGACATGATGTTGGTCCTTGTCAAAAATCGTTTTGATTCGATATTAAACGGCTGTCAGCGGCCATCTTTGTTTACATAGTTATATTATAAAAACTTGTAGCGATTACTCCTCTGAAACTACTTGACGGATTTTCATGAAACTTCACAGGAATGTTGCTCTTGATGTCTAATTGATCCTAGCAAAATTTCAGGTCGCCTGGAAATTCAAGATGGCCGCCACGGCTAAAAATAATTTTTCAAAAAACAAGTTTGTAGCGACTACTTCCTGAAATCAAAATCAATCAGTAGAGCTTCAAGGTCATTGACCTCTTGTTAGTTATACTAAAATGTTTACAAACTTTCATTTAAGCATCATTGACCTTTTTATTTTTTAAAGGGAATGTAGTGACACAGCCAAACAAGGGAATGTAGTGACACAGCCAAACAAGGGAATATAGCGACACAGCCAAACAAGGGAATGTAGTGACACAGCCAAACAAGGGAATATAGCGACACAGCCAAACAAGCCATAGTATTCAGAGTTCTGAAAAACTTGGAAATAATTATCAAAATCGGATAATAAACAAAATAGATATGACTATTTAAAGGTTGTTCTAAAACGGACACGGGACCCGCCATTTTAGAATTATGACATCATAGTTCCATATTACCATATTAATATCGTTTAAAACGAAGAAAATCATTGCAAATGAATGCAAAAAAAATTACTGGTCATATAAAGAAATATTGCCATTAAGTATTACATATTTTTCATATAATTGCTGTCATTTTTTACCCATAAATCAGTAGATTTTCATAGTTATAAATATTCCATATATAGTCATTTAGAATCGTGATGTCATAGCTCTCAAAATGGCGGCTTCCATATCCATTTCTATTGAAACTTCAAATGATGATATCTTCTTTGTTTATCATACGATTTTGATAATTCTTTCGCCCTTATTCAAGTTTTTCAGAACTCCCAATAATAAAGATGGTTTAGTTGTGTCGCTACATTCACTTTAAGTCCAGCCCCCGTTAGGCGAGACATGTGAATCCACGGATTTCTTGTTCATCTGATCTTTACCAAACTTTACCAGATTCTTTAGTTATGGCCCTTGATTTAGTCAAAAAGCTGTTTTTTGCCCGAAACTTTCAAAAAAACGTAAATGGCAGTCACTCGCTTCATTGATGTTATAAGAGCCATGTTAGCCAGTAGAGCGTCCACAGGCCCTCTTGGGCCGCTTGTTTCTTATTTTGACTAATTATGATTTGTAGGTTTGTTCCAATAAGATTTTGGACGAGTTTGGCAATGAGCAAAATATGCAATAACTTATGGGAACTTTTAAGGAATTTTTTCAAAAATTATATTTTCTGCGACAATTCAGTGTATATTTCAGCAGTTGTTTGGGATTCTTATGGCACAAAATATGTTCTTCAGAATCTTTTCAATAATGCTATTTAAAGGTGCTGATGACAGAGACCCCAGTAGGGAGGATAGAGGAGGTCCAAGTCGGGGCTTCGACAGAGATGAAAGAGGTCCAAGCCGAGGTTTCGACAGAGATGACAGAGGTCCAAGCCAAGGTTTTGACGACCACGGAGGTTCTAGAGGTTTTGAAGATCGTGACAGGGGAGGTGGTTTCAGTAGACGTGATGATCACGATGTTGGGGGATTTGGACGGGATCGTATGGTGCAGACCTGCAGACACACAGGTTAGTTGAGTGCCCTTGATCTTGTAGCTTATCATATGGGCTTGTAATCTAACTTGCAAGTTTTTTTAAATCCATTTTTAGCTCTACTGGCCAAGGGCCAGCAGAGCTTATGGGATGCTGTGTTGTCCGTCGTCCGTCGTCTGTCTGTCGTCTGTCGTCCGTTAACTTTTCTTCAAACGACTTCTCCTCAGAAACCGCTTGGCTAATTTTGACCAAACTTCACTTGGATGATCCTTAGATGAATGCTTTTTAGATTTGTTAAAATTAGGTCAACGCTACATCCAAGATGGCTGCCATTACCATATATGGTCGAAACCTTAAAAAATCTTCTTCTCCAGAACCGCTGGACAGATTTCAACAGTTTTTCTTTTAAAATGATCGCCAACGCCTAGACTATCAAGTTTGTTCAAATAAAGTCCCCGGGGTCAAAAATGGCCTTGCCCCGGGGGTCCAAAATTTGTATATTGAGGTTTTGCATGTTTTTCATATAGACATATGGGAAAAAACTTTAAAAAATCTTCTTCTCTGAAACCACAAGGCACAGAGCTCTCATGTATTACATGTAGCATCAGCTTATGGTCCTCTACTAAGTTTGTTCAAATGGTGACCCTGGGGTCAAATTTGTCCCCGCCCCGGGGGTCACAGTTTTACATAGACTTATATAGGATTTTTTTTTTAAAAATCTTCTTCTCGGAAACTACAAGAGCCAGAGGTTTGATATTTTGCAATTACTATAAGCTTATGGTCCTTTACCAAGTTTGTTCAAATTGTGACCCTCGGGTCACTTTTGGCCCCGCCCCAAGGGTCACATGTTTTACATAGACATGTATAGGGAAAAACTTAAAAAATCTTCTTCTCTGAAACTGCAAGAGCCAGAGGTTTAATATTTTGCATTTGCTATAAGCCTGTGGTCCTCTATCAAGTTTGTTCAAATGGTGACCCAGGGGTCACATTTGGCCCCACCCCGGGGGTCACAGTTTTACATAGGCTTGTATAGGGAAAAACTGAAAAAAATCTTCTTCTCTAAAACCACATGGCACAGAGCTCTCATGTAATACATGTAGCATCAGCTTATGGTCCTCTACTAAGTTTGTTCAAATGGTGACCCGGGGGTCAAATTTGTCCCCGCCCCGAGGGTCACAGTTTTACATAGACTTATATAGGATTTTTTTTTAAAAATCTTCTTCTCACCAACTACAAGAGTCAGAGGTTTGATATGTTACATTTATTATAAGCTTATGGTCCTTTACCAAGTTTGTTCAAATAGTGACCCTGGGGTCACATTTGGTCCCGCCCCAAGGGTCACATGTTTTACATGGACATGTATAGGGAAAAACTTAAAAAATCTTCTTCTCTGAAACTGCAAGAGCCAGAGGTTTAATATTTTGCTGTTGCTATAAGCTTATGGTCCTTTACCAATTTTGTTCAAATGGGGACCCTGGAGTCACATCTGGTCCCGCCCCGGGGTCACAGTTTTACATAAATGCTTGTATAGGGAAAAACTGAAAAAAATCTTCTTCTCTGGAACTGCAAGAGCCAGAGGTTTAATATTTTGCATTTGCTTTAAGTTTATGGTCCTTTACCAAGTTTGTTCAAATGGTAACCCTCGGGTCATATTTGACCCCGCCCCAAGGGTCACATGTTTTCATAGATATGTATAGGGATTATTTTTTTTGATTTTTTTTTTTGATTTTTTTTTTTTAATTTTTTATTTTTTTTGATTTTTTTTATTTTTTTTTAGCTCTATGTTCGACCAGTCGGACCAGTAACAGAGGTGTTCTTGATTTAGTTAAACATGCTATATGTTGCCTCGTTAATACGGTTTGGCCTTCATTTTTCATCTGATCTTTACCAAACTTTACCAGATTCTTTAGTTATGGCTTAAAAAGCTGTTTTTTGCCCGAAACTTTCAAAAAAACGTAAATGGCAGTCACTCACTTCATTGATGTTATAAGAGCCATGTTAGCCAGTAGAGCGTCCACAGGCCCTCTTGGGCCTCTTGTTTACAAACTTTCAGAGGCTTAAAGATATTTTATATTTGTAAACCCTGTTTGAAAAATGGGTAAAAATTCAAACGGTTAAAAAACGGGACTCATTATTGTATGTGGTTGTCCCTCCGTCCGTCCGTAAACAGTAATGTATTACTTTTTGCGCAGCTACTTTCACAAAATGAGGAAAGGAAAAACAGAGCCCAATTAAAAAACACGGATTCCCCACCACTCCTCCCCCACTCCCAGTTTGTTTCATTTAATATTTTTGTGTTGCCTTTTCGAAGAAAAATACATAGGGATCACTTTGACGTCCTCCAGTCTGTCCATCACGAAAAACTTAATTGGCCATAACTTTATCATTTCTTTATCATTTCTTCATGCTTTTAGAATATATTCATCATGATAACCAACTAAAATATAAAGGTCAAGATCATACTGAAATCTTTTAGCTCTTCGGTCACCAGAGCTTATGGGATACATGTTGTCCATCGTCCGTCTGTTAACTTTTGCCTTGTGAACACTCTAGCCCCTTCATTTTTCATGCAATCTTAACCAAACTTGGCCAAAGTTTTTATATCAACGAGAGCTCGGAAGAGTTCGAAAACCGGCCAGATTGAACCATGCAAGTTATTAACTTAAAGAAAATCTTCTCTGAAACTATAAGAGCCAGAGGTTTAATATTTTGTATTTGTTATCACCTTATGTTCCTCTACAAAGTCTGTTCAAATGATGACCCTCGAGTCAAATTTGTCCCTGTCCCTGGGGTCACATATTTTACATAGACTTATATAGGGACAAACTTAAAAAATCTTCTTCTCTGCAACTACAAGAGCCAACAGTTTAATATTTTGTATTTACACGCAGCATTTGTAGCGCCATGGCCAGTGGTGCCAGGACAGCCAGTGGTGCCAGTGGTGCCAGTGGTGCCGGGACAGGCCAGACCACCAGGTAAGTTGAGTGCCCTTGATCTTGTAGTTTAACATGCTGGGCTTGTAATGGCCCTGTCACACTATAACGTTTAAGACAACGTATGCCGACGTATGAAAATGTTATCAAACACGCTGGCATACGTTGAAAATGAATTAAAAAATCAGTTGGAAGCCTCCTTTTGACGTATACATAGCGTATTGCTAACGAGTTGAACGAATATATAACCTATGTTTAAAGTATGAGTAACTTATTCATAACTTGTCCCTAGCGTTTACATAACTTATACAACTTTTACAAGCGTGTGACAGCATTTGCCCAGCATACCTCTAGCGTTCATGACTTATGCGGAACTTATGCGCAACGTTAGTCTAACTTATGACTATCTTATGCATAGCGTGTTGGTGCGTATTGCGACGATCAGCAGGAATGATGACTTGCTCATCGGTACACCATACATATAGCTGAACCCAAAACGCTGGCAAATACGCTACCTGTAAGTTCTAAACACGTTCAGTAAGTTTTAAACGTATTCATCACGTTGAGTAATTCAAGGTAGTCAGGCATACGTTCAATACGTCAATATACGTTGTGGAAAGGTCAGATATAAGTTAATGATAAGTTAACAGTACGTTGCTCATAGGTTAGAAAAAAGTTTCCCAAACGCTACACAATCGCCAAGCTGGTTGCTGACGTATTTCGATGGATGCCAACTTATGTGTAACTTACTTGTAGCGTATGTAAACGTGTGCATAACTAGCCTGTCACGTACCTCTTACTTATGCTTAACTTATAAACAACACGTCGGCATACGCTACAAATTTTGTGCATGCATACAATTTTTGACCGGCATCGGCGTACGACAACCTATGCCAGCGTATTTCGGCGTGCTCGTAGCTTGTGTAAAATTTATCCCTAACTTATTTGACGTACACCAGCGTGTTTTCCAAATTTCTCGTACGTCGGCGTACGCTGATGCTATACGCCATAGTGTGACAGGGCCATAATGTAATGTGCAAGTTTTTTAAATACATTTTTTACAAACTTTCAGAGGCTTAAAGATATTTTATATTTGTATACCCTGTTCGAAAAAACGGGACTTATTATTGTATGTGGTTGTCCCTCCATCTGTCCGTCAACAGTAATGTATTACTTTCTGCGCAACTACTTGAACAAAATAAAGGAAAAAAAGTCAAGAGCCCAGTTGAAAAACTCATTACGTGAATTTTCAAGTTAACATTGTCTTGAAATCAGCAAATGTTTGGAGTTTCTTCACATTGTATTGTTCCATAGTAGACTATTAATAAAAGCTTGGACATTTTACCAATACTCATCCCCCACCCCCAGTTTGTTTTGTTTAATATTTTTGTGTTGCCTTTTCAAAGAAAAATGCGATACATAGGGATCACTTTGTCGTCCGTCAGTCCGTCCGTCACAAAAACTTAGTTGGCCATAACTTTATCATCACGTTTCTTCATCAAACTTTTAGTATATATTCACCATGATAACATCCAAATGACCTTACTTAAATATAACGGTCAAGGCCACACTGAAGGTCATTATATGGGTTATTTAGCTCTAAGGCCAGCAAATGGGATGACATGTCCATCGTCCGTCTGTTTATTTTTGCCTTGTGAACACTAGCCCCTACGTTTTTCATGCGATCACAACCAAACTTGTCCAAAGTCTTTATATCAATGAGAGTTCGGAAAAGTTTGAAAGCCGGCCAGATCGGATTACTAACACCGGAGTTATTACTTTAAAAAAAAATCTTCTCTAAAACTACAAGAGCCAGAGGTTTAATATTTTGTATTTATTATCAGCTTATGTAAATCCACAAAGTTTGTTCAAATGGTGACCCTGGAGTCAAGTTTGGCCCTGTCCTTGGGGTCACATATTTTACCTAGACATATATAGGGACAAACTTAAAAAATCTTCTCTGAAACTACAAGAGCCAACAGTTTAATATTTTGTATTTACACTCAGCTTATGATCCTCTACCAAGTCAAATGGTGACCCCGTCCCTGGGTCACGTGTCAAACTTGGTTTGAGTGTTTATATTAACGAAAGTTCGATTTGTTTTAAAGCTAGCCAAACTTGAGCCAAATGCATCCCTCCTGCTATATCTTGGTAATTTAAGACACTTGATAAAAAACTAGTTTGATACTGCCACAGGTAGACCACAGGCCCTCTTGGGCCTCTTGTTCATTGATTATGACAGTGACCTATACGCCAACATGCCTTATATACAGCTATAGTAGCTTTAAGGTTCTTCGGTCTGGTTTTGAATCATTTTCGGCGCACATTTGAAACTCGACTTGAACTGTATTAAAATAATTTTTTCTGACAAAGCGTAATTTATTATTATTTATTAATTAGTTATTCAGTTACTTTTTAACTGGTTGAAACTTTAATTTCCTGGTTTGTTCAGGTCTAGCAGACCAAGTCATATTGGTCATATTGGTCATATTGGTCCTATTATAATTATTACAATTGAAATTGTGGAACTATATATGATAAAACAGTATTCATTTGGATAAGAAAAGCATTTATGTTCATTCCATTGTGTTGGCTCTTGTTAAAATAATAATTTGTATAAACGTTTCAGATGACGACCGGCGGGCCGCCATCAATATTTTGGCAGCAAGGCGTGGCAGGGTGGCCCGCAGAAGGTTGCGTAAGTATACATGAAATTAAGGGTATCCAGTGAAGATCGTGAATTGCAAATAAATTTTTTGAAACCAAGGCTCTACAGTTATATTGTGGGTTGGAATTTTCTTATCACTATAATCTGAACTGGTTATCCATAATGGATTTGTCACCAACAGTCAACGTTTTGTAAGTTTATTTGCACAATGACTTCATGCAATGTTTTTCATGTCATTGTTGATGCCCATGACTTATCTGCTGCCATGTTTGACATTATAAAATATTGTTTGGGGTATCCAACATGAGGTTTAATTGCTTTTAGTGGAAATAAGGTTCTGCTAATGTTAAATAATGTTCTACCAAGGGTTGAAATTTCCCTGTCTGAATTGGATACCATGATTGATCTTTCTTCTTGCATACCACTGACACTCTGTTAACATCATCAACTACTTGGCACGTTTATGATGTTTCCAGAAATGTTTATAGGAGCATATAGTTGCCGCCTCATCCGTATGTCCATCCATATGTCCGTATGTATGTCCATCCCTCTTACTTGTCCACTCAACTCCTAGGTTTGCATCGGATTTCGATGAAATTTTATAGGAAGTATTAGTAAGCTGTCTAGAAGCGCATATTGTCAGAATGGTTTGAATGATTTTTAGCTCTACTGGCTAAAGACCAGGCGAGCTTATGGGATCGCTTTTCGTCTGTCTGTCTGTCCGTCTGTTAGCAATTTTATAAAATCGACATCTCCTCTGAAACCACATGAAGGATTTTGATGAAACTTCATCACAATGTTACTTTGGACACCCCTCTCAGATTTTATATGGCCGCCAGTCATCCAAGATGGCCACCATGGCTAAAACTAGGTCAAATTTAATGAATTTTGAAGCGACATCTCCGAAACCACTTATTCCATTATTGTGAAATACCATAAACATGTTCCTTGGGTTGGCCTCTATCAAGTTTGTGTTTTTCGTTATCGTCGAATAATCAAAATGGCCACCACAACGACCCAAAGTTTACATATAGTTATAAATGGAAAACATTAAAAATGACATCTTCTCTGAAACCGCTTGAAGGATTTTGATGAAACTTAATCACAATGATCTTTGGGTCAGTCCCCTCAGATTTGGGGCCTCCAGTCATCCATGATGGCCACCATGGCTAAACTTAAGTCAAATTTAAGGACATTTATCAAACAACATATTACCACATTCCATTCTAGTTAAATGTCATATGCATGTTCCTGTCGTTGGCCTCTATATATATAGAGTTATATATAGGAAACATGTTTCTTGGGTTGGTCTCTATCATGTTTATGTTTTTGAATCACATCATACAAGTAGAGCGTCTACAGGCCCTCTTGTGAAGTAACAGGACTTTGAATTTTTCAGAATCTAATGCTTGTCTACTCAACTCCTACATTTTTTTAGCCTATTTTCATGAAACTTACTAGGAAGTATCCGTATGATGTCGAATAGCGTATATTGTCAGGATATTCTAGTTGAATGAGTTTTTGTGGTTATGGGACTAATTGTAAATTGGTAAGATATACATGCATTAGACAACATGTTAGATATCTATTGGGGTCAGATATGAAAAAAATCAAACCTATGGAGTTTGGAGATATTAGAATAAAAAATCACTTCAGACAATATGCTGTTCTTTCTTGAAATAAACCTATACAATGTTAAAGACAAATTAAATTGTGTTGCTTGTATTTCAGAGTACAGACATCTAATCAGGCCTGTCCCGGATGATCCATTTAACTGGTTACTGGAATAAGTAAGTTGGTTAAATCATCACAAGAATATGGGCATGTCAAATCATGTTTCAAAGACGAGTTTCATTTCAATCGGATGGAAACTGTCGTTGGAGCAATGATGTAAAATGTCTGCTTCTTTAGAAGATTTTAATGGGCCTACAAAGCTTGAGGAGGGGGCAGTTAGTAAGGTTAGGTTTCTCCATTCCTTCTCTACATCCAGGCCATTCTCCGTATCCCCCCTCTTTTCCATGGATTGTATCAACATTCCTCAAAAACTGTAAGGGCTTACTGAACCACTGCAGATCCCTTTGGAGGGGTAGGCAGAGGGGTATAATCCCCCCAAATTCATGTTCATTTTATTTTTTGTTCATGTTCATTAAAGGTCTTTTTCATGATCCCTGGATTGGTTCGGGTGCTATCTCGCTCGCTTCAAAAGAGCAGTGGCAGAAAAACAATAACGTAGCTCCAGCGTAAGTGGAGTTTCTACGATAGAATTTGCAGCAACTCTGCAGTTCAGGGTGAGAAGGTTCTAGGCCCATTTTCCATATTTTATCTCGATGTACATGGAAGATGAGCCTGGCATGTACATGCCTTTTAGGCGCCATATAACATTTTCATGTGTTGGTGCGCCTTAAAACCCCAATTCAATTCAATTCAATTAAACCAAACAGCGTTGTTCCCTCAATGGTTTATTCTCTTGTTGCTCTGACTTCTGCCAAGTCATTGAGTACCTTCATTGTGGCTTTCTAGGCTATTGTTTTTAGCTCTACTGGCTTATGGGATCACTTTTCGACCGTCTGTCTGTTAGCAATTTTATCAAATCAACATGCCCTCTGAAACCGCTTGAAGGATTTTGATGAAACTTGGCATGGCCCCTCTCAGAATTGTCTTTTTCATGGCTGCCATGGCTAAAACTAGGTCAAATTTAAGGAATTTTCAAACAACCTCTCCGAAACCACTGATTCCATTATTGTGAAATACCATAAACATGTTCCTTGGGTTGGCTTCTATCAAGTTTGTGTTTTTCGTTTTCGCCAAATAATCAAAATGGCTCCCACGGCGACTCAAAGTTTACATAGAGTTATATAGGAAAAGGCTAAAAATGACACCTTCTTTGAAACCGCTTAAAGTATTAGGATAGTCCCCCTCAGATTTGTGTTTTTTTTGCGGCCGAGGTCATCCAAGATGGCCACCATGGCTAAAATAAGGTCAAATTTAAGGAAATTTCAAATATCTCCTCCAAAACCACATTCCATTCTTGTGAAATTTCATAAACATGTTCCTTGGGTGAGACTCTATCAAGTTTGTTTTTCGTTAATCAAAATGGCCGCCACAGCGACCCAAAGTTTATATAGGAAAACATTAAAAATTACATCTTCTCTGAAACCGGAGGGATAGTCCCTCTCAGATTTATGTTTTTTGCAGCTGCCGTCATCAAAGATGGCCACCATGGCTAAAACTAGGTCAAATTTAAGGAATTTTCAAACAACATCTCCGAAAACACTTATTCGATTACAGTGAAAATACCATAAACATGTTCCTTGGGTTGACCTCTATCAAGTTTGTGTTTTTCATTATCGTCGAATAATCAAAATGGCCACCACGACGACTCAAAGTTTACATAGAGTTATATAGTATATAGGAAAAGGCTAAAAATTACATCTTTTTTGAAACCACTTGAAGGACTTTGATGAAATTTCATTACAATAATCTTTAGAACAGTCCCCCTCAGATTTGTGTTTTTCGCGGTAGCCAGTCATCCAAGATGGCCACAATGTCTAAAAATTAGGTCAAATTTAAGGAAATTTCAAACGACATCTCTGAAACCACTTTTTGCATTCTTGTTAAATATCATAAACATGTTCCTTGGGTTGGCCTCTAGTGTGTTTTTTTTGTTATCGTCGAATAATCAAAAATGGCCGCCACAGCAACCTAAAGTTTACATAGAGTTATATAGAAAAACATTAAAAATGACATCTTCTCTGAAACCGCTTGAAGGATTTTGATGAAACATCACAAATGATCTTTGGGTTAGTCCCCCTCAGATTTTTGTTTTTTGGGGCCTCCAGTCATCCGTGATGGCCACCATGGCTAATCTATAGGTCAAATCTGAAGACATTTATCAAACGACATATTACCGCTTATTCCATTCTTGTTAAATATCATACATGTTCCTGTTGTTGGCCTCTATCAAGTGTGTGTTTTTCGTTGTTGTCAAATAATCAAAATGGCCACCACGATAACCCAAAGTTTACATAGAGTTATATAAAGGAAACATGTTTCTTGGGTTGGCCTCTATCATGTTTATGTTTTTTGAATCACATCATACCAGTAGAGCGTCTACAGGCCCACTTGGGCCTCTTGTTTTGTACTTATATATATACACGAGCATCTTATTGCCTATTAATACTGCCTTGTTGGTTGGGATGACAGTGGGGTAAGTGTGAGGTTTGGTGCATCCTAGAACCTGGTTTAAACACCCACAATGGTTCTTTTTGCCACTGACAGTTCAAAGGCGGTAGCCCTATTGTCAACCCTTCTGTGTTTTGGCCTTTTATTCATCTTTCAAGTCAGGGCTCGAACTTAACTTTTTTTCCAACTGGCAGATATTTGCCAGTGACCATATTTTCTACTGGCAAAACCAATCTTTCACTGGCAGTTTTGTTCAGTTACAATAAATACAAATTATGGTTATATTATGTTCATTTGGTAAGTAACTATATTATAGAATGGAAATTATAATTAATTGACTACAATTCCTCTTGAACTATTACTGTATCTGCTCAGCTTCCGACAGACGACAATAATCTGGTTCTCGTTTGCACTGACTGAGGCTACATGCTACTGCGCAGTCCGCACAGCGCAGGCTTTCCCGAATATATAAATAGCCGAGAGACGAACAGACAGAAAGAAGTCGGGACTGAGGCTACATGCTACTGCGCAGCCGCACAGCGCAGGCTTTCCCAAAGATATAAATAGCCGAGAGACGAACAGACAGAAAAAGAAAATGAAAGCGTTATTTACCTGTAGGATTATGGAGTTCCGACTTGCTGCGTGTGTTTATGCATTTTACTATCATTTTTAAAATGGATATACGAAAATATGCACTCGCATTTTTTTCGTGTACCTAAAATTTCAGCTCGCATTTTTCAAAGTCCGCTCGCATTTTGCGAGTATGCGAGCGTTAAGTTCGAGCCCTGCAAGTTGTTCTTAGTTTCTGTGTGTGTTTGTGGTTTACTGTCATCCTTGAATGCTACTTTTCCTGTTCGATCATACAACTGCACCATTTACTTGCATACTCTTCAACTAAAGAGAACCAAACTTGGATGTTCAATATCCCAGCTAAGAATACTAAGAATACCCCTGTATATAACACATTATACCCCTGGATATAACACATTATGTCCCTGGATATAACACATTATACCCCTGGATATAACACATTATACCCCTGGATATAACACATTATACATCCGTATATAACACATTACTACCCCTGTATATAACACATTATACCCCTGGGTATAACACATTATACCCCTGGATATAACACATTATACCCCTGGATATAACACATTATACCCCTGGATATAACACATTATACATCCGTATATAACACATTAATACCCCTGTATATAACACATTATACATCCGTTTATTGTATACTTTCATATTGTCCCATTTAGTTTGCATTGAGCTAAGTGTGCAATATGCTACGATATTGCACACATTGATATTACACCGGAACTTTTTCTCGTGCTTGCTAAGAGCCGCGAAATAGAAATAAGGAACTACTTTCAAATAAAATAATAAAATCCTTCCTATAGTGTCAACAAAAGAAATATGTGTGTTTTTTTCAACCTTTTACGGCAGAAATTGATAAAATAATTGAAATGGTCACTCACCCACTGTTTTTAACGTTATCGAATGGTAAACAAACTTTAGAAAATCGCTTGATGTTTTTAACGACGTCATTTTCGCGCAAAATAATCATCTACATAAAATGAAACTGAATGACAAGATAGGAATTCCATTAAATGCTATAAAAATAACAAAATACAATGAAAAGTAATAGTCATATAATTAACATTGATCAAAAACAATATGAAAGTATACAATAAAAATGTTATTGAATTTGTATGGCTAAATATTACATGGAACTCTTGTTTTGGCGCAAAACAACTCGTTCAAAGTAATATTTAGCCTTACAAATTCAATAACCTATAATATTATACAATTATGGACTTTTCAGCTGTTATACATGATGTGATATGCACCAAAAAAATCATTATTGACCGAGGCGATAGCCGAGGTCAATAATGATTTTTAGCTCTACTGGCCGAAGGCCAGCAGAGCTTATGGGATGGCGAGTTGTCCGTCGTCCGTCCGTCCGTCCGTCGTCCGTCGTTAACTTTTGTCTTGTTACCACCATAGGGCCTTCATTTTTCATCCGATCTTTACCAAACTTTAACAGGTTGTTAATATCAATGAACGCTCAGACAAGTTTGAAAACCAGCCAGATCGGAATAATTTCACCGGAGTTATGGCCCCTAGTTTTGCTGAAAAATGCCATATTAAGCCTTGTGAACACTCTAGCACCTTCATTTATTATTTGATCTTTACCAAACTTGCACAGATTGTTAATATGAATAAAAGCTCGGACATGGTCGAAAACCAGCTAGATCGGACCATTAAAAGCGGAGTTATTGCCCTTGATTTAGTTAAAAATGCTATATTTTGCCTCATTAAGACAATAGGGCCTTCATCTTTCATCCGATCTTTAAGAAACTTACCAGATACTATGTTCTGACTAGTTCTCCTGAACCCCTGGCCGGATTAAACGAAACTTTTTAGGGATGATCGATTCTATATCTAGCTGTGCACATTATCGCCGTGTTCCGGTTGAATGATTTTTGGCGGAGTTAGGGCCCTTTAAAGGTTTTAATACACAAACTTTGTTCTGACTAGTTCTCCTGAACCTCTTGCCGGATTTTAAACGAAGCTTTTTAGGGATGATCAATTCCATGTCTTTTTGTGCAAATCATTGATGTATTCCGGTTAAATGATTTTTTTGGCAGAATTATGGCCCTTTAAATGTTTTAATACACAAACTTTGTCTGATCTACTTCTCCTGAACCCCTCGCCAGATTTCAATGAAACTTTGCAGGGATGATCAGCACCAAGCCTAGTTGTGCATGTCAATGTCACGTTCCGGTTTACAGATATTTGGGGAGAGTTATGGCCCTTTAAAGGATTTTGATACCACAATTTTTTTCCGGGCTAGTTCTCCTGAACCCCTGGCTGGATAAAGACGAAACTTGACAAGGATGATCAGTATCCAGCCTAGTTGTGCATATCGTCGCCATATTTCGGTTGAATGATTTTTGGCAGAGTTGTGACCCTTTAAATGTTTTAATACACAAACTTTGTCCAGATTAGTCTCTTTTGAACTCTTCGCCAGATTTCAGCAAATCTTGGCGAGAATGATCAGTACTAAGCCTAGTTGCACCTGTCATTGCCATGTTCTGGTTGAATGATTTTTGAAAGACTTATGGCCCTCTTATTCATAAACTTTATCTTGAGCCAGTAGAGCGTCCACAGGCCCTCTTGGGCCTCTTGTTTGGTACATATCAACATCATGTATAACAGCTGAAAAGTCCATAACTGTTTTATTATATAACCCTCAATTTACAATTATATAAAACAGGTCAATATCAAAAAAACAATTATATAAAACAGGTCAATATCAAAAAAACAGGTCAATATCGCTAGATATTTTTTCTAAAAAATTACTTTTTAGCCAATGAAAACGCGTCTATTTATAGGTTATATAATAATACCAATTGTTGACTGATCGGGAATGGGGAAATTACATAGAGAATTTTGAGTGAGGTATAATAAAACACATTATACCCCCAGATATTACACATTATACCCCTGGATATAACACATTATACATCCGTATATAACACATTATACATCCGTATATAACACATTATACCACTGTATAAAACACATTATACCACTGTATAAAACACATTATACCACTGTATATAACACATTATAGGGCTGTATATAACACATATACCGCTGTATATAACACATTATACCGCTGTATATAACACATATACCGCTGTATATAACACATTATACCGCTGTATATAACACATTATACCACTGTATATAACACATTATACCGCTGTATATAACACATTATACTGCTGTATATAACACATATACCCCTGTATTTAATACATTATACCCCTGTATATAACACATTATACTGCTGTATATAACACATATACCCCTGTATATAATACATTATACCGCTGTATATAACACATTATACCACTGTATATAACACATTATAGGGCTGTATATAACACATATACCGCTGTATATAACACATTATACCGCTGTATATAACACATTATACCGCTGTATATAACACATTATACCACTGTATATAACACATTATATCCCTGTATATAATACATTATACCACTGTATATAACACATTATACTGCTGTATATAACACATTATACCGCTGTATATAACACATTATACCACTGTATATAACACATTATATCCCTGTATATAACACATTATACCCCTGTATATAACACATTATACCCCTGTATATAACACATTATACCCCTGTATATAACACATTATACCGCTGTATATAACACATTATACTGCTGTATATAACACATTATACCACTGTATATAACACATTATACCGCTGTTTATAACACATTATACCACTGTATATAACACATTATACCGCTGTATATAACACATTATACCGCTGTATATAACACATTATACCACTGTATATAACACATTATATCCCTGTATATAACACATTATATCCCTGTATATAACACATTATACCACTGTATATAACACATTATACCCCTGTATATAACACATTATACCACTGTATATAACACATTATACCGCTGTATATAACACATTATACTGCTGTATATAACACATATACCCCTGTATTTAATACATTATACCCCTGTATATAACACATTATACTGCTGTATATAACACATATACCCCTGTATATAATACATTATACCGCTGTATATAACACATTATACCACTGTATATAACACATTATAGGGCTGTATATAACACATATACCGCTGTATATAACACATTATACAGCTGTATATAACACATTATACCGCTGTATATAACACATTATACCACTGTATATAACACATTATATCCCTGTATATAACACATTATACCCCTGTATATAATACATTATACCACTGTATATAACACATTATACTGCTGTATATAACACATTATACCGCTGTATATAACACATTATACCACTGTATATAACACATTATATCCCCTGTATATAACACATTATACCCCTGTATATAACACATTATACCCCTGTATATAACACATTATACCCCTGTATATAACACATTATACTGCTGTATATAACACATATACCCCTGTATTTAATACATTATACCCCTGTATATAACACATTATACTGCTGTATATAACACATATACCCCTGTATATAATACATTATACCGCTGTATATAACACATTATACCACTGTATATAACACATTATAGGGCTGTATATAACACATAAACCGCTGTATATTAACACATTATACCGCTGTATATAACACATTATACCGCTGTATATAACACATTATACCGCTGTATTATAACACATTATATCCCTGTATATAACACATTATATCCCTGTATATAACACATTATACCACTGTATATAACACATTATACCCCTGTATATAACACATTATACCGCTGTATATAACACATTATACCGCTGTATATAACACATTATACCGCTGTATATAACACATTATACCGCTGTATATAACACATTATAGGGCTGTATATAACACATATACCGCTGTATATAACACATTATACCGCTGTATATAACACATTATACCGCTGTATATAACACATTATACCGCTGTATATAACACATTATACCACTGTATATAACACATTATATCCCTGTATATAACACATTATACCACTGTATATAACACATTATACCCCTGTATATAACACATTATACCGCTGTATATAACACATTATACCGCTGTATATAACACATTATACCCCTGTATATAACACATTATACCGCTGTATATAACACATTATACCGCTGTATATAACACATTATACCGCTGTATATAACACATTATATCCCTGTATATAACACATTATATCCCTGTATATAACACATTATATCCCTGTATATAACACATTATATCCCTGTATATAACACATTATATCCCTGTATATAACACATATACCCCTGTATATAACACATTATACCACTGTATATAACACATTATACCACTGTATATAATACATTATACCGCTGTATATAACACATTATACCACTGTATATAACACATTATATCCCTGTATATAACACATTATACCCCTGTATATTATTCATTATACCCCTGCATATAACTCATTATGCCCCTGTATATAACACATTATACTGCTGTATATAACACATATACCCCTGTATATAACACATTATACTGCTGTATATAACACATATACCCCTGTATATAATACATTTATACCGCTGTATATAACACATTATACCACTGTATATAACACATTATAGGGCTGTATATAACACATATACCGCTGTATATAACACATTATACCCCTGTATATAATACATTATACCGCTGTATATAACACATTATACCACTGTATATAACACATTATATCCCTGTATATAATACATTATATCCCTGTATATAATACATTATATCCCTGTATATAACACATTATACCGCTGTATATAACACATTATACCGCTGTATATAACACATTATAGGGATGTATATAACACATATACCGCTGTATATAACACATTATATCCCTGTATATAATACATTATATCCCTGTATATAACACATTATACCGCTGTATATAACACATTATACCGCTGTATATAACACATTATACCGCTGTATATAACACATTATACCACTGTATATAACACATTATAGGGCTGTATATAACACATTATACCGCTGTATATAACACATTATACCGCTGTATATAACACATTATATCCCTGTATATAACACATTATACCGCTGTATATAACACATTATACCGCTGTATATAACACATTATACCACTGTATATAACACATTATAGGGCTGTATATAACACATTATACCGCTGTATATAACACATTATACCACTGTATATAACACATTATATCCCTGTATATAACACATTATACCGCTGTATATAACACATTATACCGCTGTATATAACACATTATATCCCTGTATATAACACATTATACCGCTGTATATAACACATTATACCGCTGTATATAACACATTATATCCCTGTATATAACACATTATACCCCTGTATATAACACATTATACCGCTGTATATAACACATTATATCCCCTGTATATAACACATTATACCGCTGTATATAACACATTATACCACTGTATATAACACATTATACCGCTGTATATAACACATTATAGGGCTGTATATAACACATTATACCGCTGTATATAACACATTATACCGCTGTATATAACACATTATATCCCTGTATATAACACATTATACGGCTGTATATAACACATTATTACCGCTGTATTATAACACATTATACCGCTGTATATAACACATTATAGGGCTGTATATAACACATTATACCGCTGTATATAACACATTATACCGCTGTATATAACACATTATATCCCTGTATATAACACATTATACCGCTGTATATAACACATTATACCGCTGTATATAACACATTATATCCCTGTATATAACACATTATACCGCTGTATATAACACATTATACCACTGTATATAACACATTATATCCCTGTATATAACACATTATACCCCTGTATATAACACATTATACCGCTGTATATAACACATTATATCCCTGTATATAACACATTATACCACTGTATATAACACATTATATCCCTGTATATAACACATTATACCACTGTATATAACACATTATACCGCTGTATATAACACATTATACCACTGTATATAACACATTATACCACTGTATATAACACATATACCGCTGTATATAATACATTATACCACTGTATATAACACATTATAGGGCTGTATATAACACATATACCGCTGTATATAACACATTATACCACTGTATATAACACATTATACCACTGTATATAACACATTATACCACTGTATATAACACATTATACCACTGTATATAACACATTTATACCACTGTATATAACACATTATACCGCTGTATATAACACATTATACCACTGTATATAACACATTATAGGGCTGTATATAACACATATACCGCTGTATATAACACATTATACCACTGTATATAACACATTATAGGGCTGTATATAACACATATACCGCTGTATATAACACATTATACCACTGTATATAACACATTATACCACTGTATATAACACATTATAGGGCTGTATATAACACATATACCGCTGTATATAACACATTATATCCCTGTATATAACACATTATACCGCTGTATATAACACATATACCACTGTATATAACACATTATATCCCTGTATATAACACATTATACCGCTGTATATAACACATTATACCGCTGTATATAACACATTATATCCCTGTATATAACACATATACCACTGTATATAACACATTATATCCCTGTATATAACACATTATACCGCTGTATATAACACATTATACTGCTGTATATAACACATTATACCGCTGTATATAACACATTATACCACTGTATATAACACATTATAGGGCTGTATATAACACATATACCGCTGTATATAATACATATACCGCTGTATATAACACATTATATCCCTGTATATAATACATATACCGCTGTATATAACACATTATATCCCTGTATATAATACATATACCGCTGTATATAACACATTATATCACTGTATATAACACATATACCGCTGTATATAACACATTATACTGCTGTTTATAACACATTATACTGCTGTATATAACACATTATACCCCTGTATATAACACATTATACCGCTGTATATAACACATTATACCACTGTATATAACACATTATACCACTGTATATAACACATTATAGGGCTGTATATAACACATATACCGCTGTATATAATACATATACCGCTGTATATAACACATTATATCCCTGTATATAATACATATACCGCTGTATATAACACATTATATCCCTGTATATAATACATATACCGCTGTATATAACACATTATACCACTGTATATAACACATTATACCGCTGTATATAATACATATACCGCTGTATATAACACATTATACCACTGTATATAACACATTATACCACTGTATATAACACATTATACCGCTGTATATAACACATTATACCGCTGTATATAACACATTATACCACTGTATATAACACATTATATCCCTGTATATAACACATTATACCGCTGTATATAACACATTATACCGCTGTATATAACACATTATATCCCTGTATATAACACATTATACCGCTGTATATAACACATTATACCACTGTATATAACACATTATATCCCTGTATATAACACATTATACCCCTGTATATAACACATTATATCCCTGTATATAACACATTATACCACTGTATATAACACATTATATCCCTGTATATAACACATTATACCACTGTATATAACACATTATACCGCTGTATATAACACATTATACCACTGTATATAACACATTATACCACTGTATATAACACATATACCGCTGTATATAACACATTATAGGGCTGTATATAACACATATACCGCTGTATATAACACATTATACCGCTGTATATAACACATTATAGGGCTGTATATAACACATATACCGCTGTATATAACACATTATACCGCTGTATATAACACATTATACCACTGTATATAACACATTATAGGGCTGTATATAACACATATACCGCTGTATATAACACATTATATCCCTGTATATAACACATTATACCGCTGTATATAACACATTATAACCACTGTATATAACACATTATATCCCTGTATATAACACATTATACCGCTGTATATAACACATTATACCGCTGTATATAACACATTATATCCCTGTATATAACACATATACCACTGTATATAACACATTATATCCCTGTATATAACACATTATACCGCTGTATATAACACATTATACCGCTGTATATAACACATTATACCGCTGTATATAACACATTATACCACTGTATATAACACATTATAGGGCTGTATATAACACATATACCGCTGTATATAATACATATACCGCTGTATATAACACATTATATCCCTGTATATAATACATATACCGCCTGTATATAACACATTATATCCCTGTATATAATACATATACCGCTGTATATAACACATTATACCACTGTATATAACACATATACCGCTGTATATAACACATTATACTGCTGTTTATAACACATTATACTGCTGTATATAACACATTATACCCCTGTATATAACACATTATACCGCTGTATATAACACATTATACCACTGTATATAACACATTATACCATATATAACACATTATAGGGCTGTATATAACACATATACCGCTGTATATAATACATATACCGCTGTATATAACACATTATATCCCTGTATATAATACATATACCGCTGTATATAACACATTATATCCCTGTATATAATACATATACCGCTGTATATAACACATTATACCACTGTATATAACACATATACCGCTGTATATAATACATATACCGCTGTATATAACACATTATACCACTGTATATAACACATTATACCGCTGTTTATAACACATTATACTGCTGTATATAACACATTATACCCCTGTATATAACACATTATACCGCTGTATATAACACATTATACCCCTGTATATAACACATTATACCGCTGTATATAACACATTATACCGCTGTATATAACACATTATACCACTGTATATAACACATTATACTGCTGTATATAACACATTATACCGCTGTATATAACACATTATACCGCTGTATATAACACATTATACCGCTGTATATAACACATTATACTGCTGTATATAACACATATAACCCTGTATATAATACATTATACCGCTGTATATAACACATTATACTGCTGTATATAACACATATACCCCTGTATTTAATACATTATACCCCTGTATATAACGCATTATACCACTGTATAAAACACATTATAGGGCTGTATATAACACATATACCGCTGTATATAACACATATACCCCTGTA
Organism: Cyrtodaria siliqua; assembly: GCA_037043455.1. Taxonomy (NCBI): domain Eukaryota; kingdom Metazoa; phylum Mollusca; class Bivalvia; order Adapedonta; family Hiatellidae; genus Cyrtodaria; species Cyrtodaria siliqua. The sequence goes on along the minus strand of JAWPHD010001570.1, from coordinate 180,748 downwards.
TATAACACATTATGCCCCTGTATATAACACATATACCCCTGTATTTAATACATTATACCCCTGTATATAACGCATTATACCACTGTATAAAACACATATACCCCTGTATATAACACATTATACCGCTGTATATAACACATTATAGGGCTGTATATAACACATATACCGCTGTATATAACACATATACCCCTGTATATAACACATTATACCCCTGTATATTATTCATTATACCCCTGCATATAACTCATTATGCCCCTGTATATAACACATTATACCTCTGTATATAACACATTATACATCCGTATATAACACATTATACCCCCAGATGTTATATAACACATTATACCCCGGGATATAACACATTATATCCCTGTATATAACACATTATGCCCGTGTATATAACACATATACCCCTGTATAAAACACATTATACCCCTATATATAACACATTATACCACCGTATAAAACACATTATACCGCTGTATATAACACATAAACCCCTGTATATAGCACATTATACCCCTGTATATAATACATTATACCCCTGTATATAACTCATTATGCCCCTGTATATAACACATATACCTCTGTATATAACACATATACCCCTGTATATAACACATTATACCCCTGTATATAATACATTATACCCTTGTATATAACTCATTATGCCCCTGTATATAACACATATACCTCTGTATATAACACATTATACCGCTGTATAAAACACATTATACCGTTGTATATATAGAGGATATTTGTTGTTTTGGAGTGAATAACATATTTTATTTCATCGAGAAGTGGGAAAACTTGATATTTTCACAAAACACATTATACTGCTGTATATAACGCATTATACCCCCCATATGTAACACATTATACCCTAACACATTATACCCTGTATATAACGCATTATACCCCTGTATATAACACATATACCCCTGTATATAACACATTATGCCCCTGTATATATAACGCATTATACCCCTGTATATAACACATATACCCCTGTATATAACACATTATGTCCCTGTATATAACACATTATGACCCTGGATATAACGCATTATACCCCCATATATAACCCATTATGCCCCCATATATGACACATTATACCCCTGTATATAATGCATTATACCCCTGTATATAACACATTATGTCCCTGTATATAACACATTATACCCCTGTATATAACACATTATGTCCCTGTATATAACGCATTATACCCCCATATATGACACATTATACCCCTGTATATAATGCATTATACCCCTGTATATAACACATTATGTCCCTGTATATAACACATTATACCGCTGTATATAACACATATACCCCTGTATATAACACATTGTGACCCTGGATATAACGCATTATACCCCCATATATAACCCATTATGCCCCATATATGACACATTATACCCCTGTATATAACGCATTATACCCATGGATATAACACATTATGCCCCATATATGACACATTATACCCCTGTATATAACGCATTATACCCATGGATATAACACATTTTGTCCCCATATATGAACACATTATACCCCTGTATATAATGCATTATACCCCGGATATAAAGCATTATAGCCCCCATATATGACACATTATATCCCCTGTATATAACGCATTATACCCCTGGATATAACGCATTATACCCCTGTATATAATGTATTATGCCCCTGGATATTATACAATGTTGGACTTTTCAGCTGTTATACATGATGTGATATGCACGAAAAAAAATCATTATTGACCGAGGCGATAGCCGAGGTCAATAATGATTTTTTGGTACATATCAACATCATGTATAACAGCTGAAAAGTCCATAACTGTTTTATTATATAACCCTCAATTTACAATTATATAAAACAGGTCAATATCAAAAAAACAATTATATAAAACAGGTCAATATCCAAAAAACAGGTCAATATAAAAAAAACAGGTCAATATCGCTAGATATTTTTTCTAAAAAATTACTTTTTAGCCAATGAAAACGCGTCTATTTATAGGTTATATAATAAAACGCATTATGCCCCTGAATATAACACATTATGCCCCTGGATATAACGCATTATACCCCTGTATATAACACATTATGCCCCTGTATATAACGCATTATGCCCCTGGATATTATACAATTATGGACTTTTCAGCTGTTATACATGATGTGATATGCACCAAAAAACTCATTATTGACCGAGGCGATAGCCGAGGTCAATAATGATTTTTTGGTATATATCAACATCATGTATAACAGCTGAAAAGTCCATAACTGTTTTATTATATAACCCTCAATTTACAATTATATAAAACAGGTCAATATCAAAAAAAACAATTATATAAAACAGGTCAATATCAAAAAAAACAGGTCAATATCAAAAAAACAGGTCAATATCGCTAGATATTTTTTCTAAAAAATTACTTTTTAGCCAATGAAAACGCGTCTATTTATAGGTTATAAAATAAAACACATTATGCCCCTGTATATTATACAATTATGGACTTTTCAGCTGTTATACATGATGTGATATGCACCAAAAAAATCATTATTGACCGAGGCGATAGCCGAGGTCAATAATGATTTTTTTGGTACATATCAACATCATGTATAACAGCTGAAAAGTCCATAACTGTTTTATTATATAACCCTCAATTTGAATTTGACAGTTTATAACAATTAAACAATAGATTTTTTCAATAATATCACATCTCGGGACAGTTTTATAAAACTGGTCAATATCAGAAAAAAACAGGTCAATATCGCTAGATATTTTTTCTAAAAAATTTCTTTTTAGCCAATGAAAACGCGTCTATTTATAGGTTATATAATAAAACACATTATACCCCTGGATATAAAACACATGATATCCCTGTATATAACACATTATACTCCGGCAAATAACACATGATAACACGTTATGCCCCTGGATATAACACATTATGCCCTTGTATATAACACATTATACCCCTGTATATAACACATTATACTCCAGCAAATAACACATGATATCCATGTATATAACACATTATACTCCGGCAAATAACACGATATCCATGTATATAACACATTATACTCTGGCATATAACACATGATATCCCTTGATAAACTCTCATGAACAGACTCAATGAAAAGGAGTCTGCTACTTTTCTCTCTTGTGTTTGCTACTTCCAAAGGATCCCCTTTTTAACATGTTGTATATGATGAAATGAGCAGCTTCAATAAAAGTGATTCTACTATTTTCTGTCTTGTTTGTGTTTGTTGCTTTTTCAGAATTTATTGACTTTCACACAAGTTTTTGTTAGTTCTGTGTGACGACACCGACATCGCTCTTATTACAAATCATTGTCTCATTATTACTGGTCATTCGGAACTATCGAACCCGTGCCATTATAGAATATCGCTTAAGCCAATGCAAGGGTGAATGGGAGGTGTTGTGCCTTATATAACCTCTCAGAAACAGTCTCAATAAACCCGAGTATGTTACTTTTCTATCTTGTTTGTGTTTATTGCTTCCAAGGGCTCCTCTGTTCAGTATTTAGAGGGCTGGCGTGGCGCAGTCGGTAGCACGGCGGATTTGTAACCGGAGGCCCCGGGTCCAATCCTCCGTGGTGCCATTGAGTTCCGTCGGTGTGTTATTGGGCAAGACAATTTCCCTTAGCCCCGTCCGTTAGATGGGGACATAAACCGGGCGGTCCCGTGTATCGGTCTATCCTCCGAGCACGTTAAAGAAACATAGGAATCTATTCGATAATAAGAGTAGGGCAGGTTCCAGGATTCCTATGTATCCTTCCCCTCTCTCTGGGGCGGCTCTAAATAACCTATACTGTGTTGATGAGCCGTTAAACAACATTCAATTCATACCGTTCAGTATTTATTATGCCCCCAAAGGGGTGCATATAGTAGTCGCACTGTCCGTCTTGTCAGTCTGTCAGTCCCTTCCGACATCCGTACAATCTTGTCCGGTTAATAATTATGACAATAATGGACGGGTTTTCAAATAACTTGGCACAAATGCTCACCACAACAAGACGACATGTCCCGCACAAAATCCACACTTAAGGTCACAGAGGTCAAAGGTCAAAATAAACTGCTTTCGTGTCCGGTTAATAACTGACATTCACGGACAAATTTTCAAATAACTTGGCACACTTGCGCACGACAACAAGACGGATGTGTCTAGCATAAAATCCAGGTCTGTGGCCCCAAGGTCAAGGTCACACTTAGAGGTCAAAGGTCACTTCGGGGGCATTTGTCACTTACTGTGACATTTCTTTTTGTATATGATTTTCATATATGATACTTAACTGAAATAGATATGATATACAAGAAGAGGTCAGATTGTGTCCGGTCAATAACTCTGGCATTCCTGGACAGATTTTTAAATAACTTGGCACAAATGCTCACAACAACAAGACGTGTCACGCACAAAATCCAGGTCTGTGGCTCTAAGGTCAAGGTCACACTTAGAGGTCAAAAGTCAAATTGTGTCCGGTCAATAACTCTGACATTCCTGACAGATTTTCAAATAGCTTGGCACAAGTGCTCACCACAACAAGACTATATGTCGCGCACAAAATCTAGGTCTGTGGCCCAAGGTCAAGGTCACACTTAGAGGTCAAAGGTCACTTCGGGGGCATTTGTCACTTACTGTGACATTTCTTTTTGTATATGATTTTCATATATGATACTTAACTGAAATAGATATGATATACAAGAATCCTGTTTTACTCCTTTTACATTATAAAGCATCACTAGGATTTATAAATAGGTGTCATATAAGAATCATAGAAGTATCATGTGCCAACGTGTAGTAATATGTTTTACAAAGTGTGAATATAAGCTCAAAGATGTGCAAACTAAATCAAGCATTAGAACTTCTTGTTAAAATGTTTAAACATTGATTCAGAATTTGCATACCGTACATATTTTACTTACAGAAACATATACCCTACCGCTTTCTGAAAGATTATCTCTTCTAAGAATTACCCTTCTGGATATTCAACAAGAAAACAACTTAACAAGCTCGCACTCAAGATGGTGGACACCATGATCCCTGTTCAAGTGTATCGACTACTGTATCTGCTGGCTAGATTATGTGCAAAAGACAATGCATTCATTGACAATAACTTGGTCAAAGCGGCTGTAATTTAGCTTTACTCAACGCCTCTAATCTTCGATGAATCTTTTTAATGCTTGTGTTTCTCCAGAAGATTGCGTGCTGTATTCGTGCTCCAAATTGGCCTGGAACTGCATTGCTCTGACGAGGAAACACCTTAACAAGCTCGCACTCAAGATGGTGGACACCATGACCCCTGTTCAAGTGTATCGACTAGGCAATGTAAGTAGAACACATAAATGGTCCATGTATATATGAATATAAAAACAAATGCCTAGAAAGCCACAAAGCAAGTACTCATTGACTTGGCAGAAGCCAGAGCAAAAAGAGAACAAACCTTAAGAAAGAAAAGATTTTGAGGATTTAGATAGAAGTCCTCATAGGGTCCGAATCTGGTCATCTCATGTGTATATTTAACGTATAATTACAGAACAGCTATTATATGAGTCCTACTGAATATTTCCTCCGATACCTGACATTTCCCGAGGATCAGTCTGGCTGTAGATTTATGGATGAGTGCCCTTGTATAATCATGTCTCATCTGGTTCGATTGTGTGCCACCTACCTGCCGCCTTCTATCTCTCATTAGGTAGGAAAAATTAACTAGGCTGAGCACCTTGAAATGGAATCCAGTCTCAAATTATATATAAAAAAAGTCTTCGGATATTTGTTGAACGGTGTTTTGTCATTTTTAGCACATTTTAGGCCATAATTATATGATTTTCAGTTTTTTGTGGCAAGGCAGACTACCGCATTTTAAACTGGGTAGACCCGGTACTGTATATCTCCCACTTTCCACAAGAATCAACACTCCCTCACAGGTCGAGGTCCCAGCAAATTTCAAATCCGCAGCGGTGAGAGGTGTCTCTGAATATAGCTTCCTAATCACTCAAATTTATAATAATGTTTAATTCAGACTTGTATTATTGCTTTCAAAAATCTGTCACAGACCATACAATTAATACAATGACATATTCTTGGTACTTTCAGTATCTGAAGTCGAACGTGAGCCAGGAGGTGATAGCATGGGGTCAGTTTGTGTGGAAGGGAGGTAACTCTACCAGTGGTTCCGTCACTCTGGACTTCCTTATTGATATGGGTGGGATACAGCAGGTTTTGTGCGCTGAGAGAATAATGCTGTTGCCAGCCGGTAACGGGAAAGTCTACCAATATCTTACACATCCGAGTGTCTGCCGTAAGTCCATACAGACATTCGTCATGGAATATGTATATCACACAACATGGCTTCTGGGAGTGTAATAAAACCATGACTTCATTATCGTAATACACTAGTGTCGTAATACGCTACTGTATTATAGATGCAAATGAGGACTGAATCACAGTGTCGGCCAAGTTTGAAAACCAGCAAGATTAGACCAGTAACAGCAGAGTTATGGCCCTTGATCTAGTTAAAAAGTGCTATATTTGCCTAGTAATGAGGATAGGGTCTTCATTTTTCATCCGATCTTTACCAAACTTTACCAGATTGTTAATTCCATTCACAGCTCAGACAAGTTCAAAAACAGCCAGATCAGACAAGTAACAGCGGAGTTATGGCCCTTGATTTAGTTAAAAATGCTTTATTTTGCCTCGTTAAGACGATATGGCCTTCATTTTTCATTAGATCTTTACCAAACTTTACCAGATTGTTACTATCAATTAAAGCTCGAACAAGTTCCTAAACCAGGCAGATTGGACCAGTAACAGTGGAGTTACAGCCCTTGATTTAGTTAAAAATGCTATATTTTGACAATAGACGATAGGGCCTTCATTTTTCATCCGATCTTTATCAAACAGTTCTAGGTTGTTAATATCAACGTATTTTTTTTTAATGCATTTCATACTTGGTAGTGAAAGCTGTCCGTCTGTCCATAGAAGCAATTATTGTCCGGGCTATTTCTCAGTAACTCCTTCTTAGAATTCCACGAAACTTGCTAGGAAGTATCAATATCGATTGGATATGCGCATACTATCAGGACGTTCCGGATCAATAATTTTCCACTGAGTTATGGCCCTTTGTATTTCTAATATATATATAATACAAAATTCTTCTCCGGGCTATTTCTCCAAAATTCCTTGCGAGTTGTACTGTAGTTGTAGTCTATTTACCAGAACTGAGCGATTTTTATTGACATTATTTGACAGCAGCAACGAGTGAAATTTATGTTCGGCAGAAAGAACTTCCATTTCCTTCCCAATAATGACAAGAATCTTTTACGTTTCAGGAGTGTTTTGAGGCCTTGTTGAAGCTACTGTAATGAAGTTGGAATACCTTCCACTCTATAGCCCAGGATTTGGGCGGACCAAGGGCAGCATCCATATTGCGGCCGTCACAGACTTGAAGAAGCTGGTGAATTATCTGCCGGGCCTGTCTGTGCCTCCTCAAGATCTTCATCACAGAGGTGTACCCTGACGGAGGTACATTTATATTTGTTTTCATTTCTTTTACTTTTCATACTGGTTGAAAAGAAAAGTCTTAATGTTTGGGTAATTTTTGGATAATGTTTGTGGAGTGGGTGAAAATGATTGTGTGTTTGTATTTGGGTTGCTTTTGGATTGTCAGATATCTGTTGATTGTAAGGTCAAAGGTCATCGTAAAATTAAAGTTGAAAATGGTTGCAACAAACTTGCAAGATTTACATGATGAATATCGGTGTTTATGAAAAAGTCTCTGTCATTATGGTATATGTGGAGTTATACAGATGCAGACTTTTTTTTGAATAATTAAGTCAAAGATCAAGGTCACATTGTACTTTCTTTGACCTTGACAATGATTTTGCCACACTATTTCAAACTTTTAATAACTTATGTTCATGAAACTGTTAATAATATGATCTTTTTGGGGTTGATCTGATGCACTCTGACACATAGGTCATGAAGGTCAAGGTCAGAAAGAAAAAAAACTTGACTTTAAAAATTTATTTGGCTCACAGCCTCAGGTTTAACATGACCTTAATAAATCTTTAACTGGGCATTAACAGTTTAAATATCAATTTTACAAGTTATATATATCTATGTGAGAAACAAACTACATGGACTACTAATGTTTTGCATGTTTTCCTACATACCGGATGTTGGCGCGCGTGAATTTTATCTCGACCCTAGGGTGAGCTGAAAATATCTAGCCCCGGTAAAATGACGGATATCCTTGTCCGGTATGCAAGAAAACTCAATCTTTGTATAACCATAGTTTCCTGTTTGCTAGTTGATAACAAGCGCAGGATCTTTACCAGATTGTTAATATCATTGACACTCGGACAAGTTCAAAAACCAGCCAGATTTGACCAGTAACACCAGAGTTCTGGCCATTGATTTAGTTAAAAATGCTATATTTTGACTCGTTAAGACTCAAGACAATAGGGCCTTAATTTTTCATCAGATCTCTACCAAACTTTACCAGATTGTTAATATCAATGAAAGCTTGGCCAAGTTCGCAAACCAGCAAGATCAGACAAGTAACAGCAGAGTTGTGGGCCTTGATTTAGTTAAAAAATGCTATATTTTGCCTCAAGATGATACGGTCTTCACTTTTCATCCAATCTTTACCACAGGGGTCTGGAAATATTTTGAAAATCCACTGGCCCAGGGCAAGTAGAAATTAAGCTACGTCGAGACTGCACGCTAAGTTGAATACCTTTCTCTCATTTTTAGCTCTACTGGCCGAAGGCCAGCAGAGCTTATGGGATGGCGAGTTGTCCATCGTCCGTCGTCTGTCCGTCGTCCGTTGTTAACTTTTGTCTTGTGACAACTCTAGGGCCTTCATTTTTCATCCGATCTTTACCAAACTTTAACTGGTTGATAATATTAATGAAAGCTCGGACAAGTTCGAAAACCAGCCAGATTGGAATAATTTCACCGGAGTTATGGCCCTTGTTTTGCTGAAAACTGCCATATTAAGCCTTGTGAACACTCTAGCACCTTCATTTATTATTTGATCTTTACTAAACTTGCACAGATTGGTAATATTAATGAAAGCTCGGACAAGTTCGAAAACCAGCCAAATCGGATCAGTCACACCGGAGTTATGGCCCTTGTTTTTTCTGAAAATTGCTAATTTCTGCCTTGTGAACGCTCTAGCACCTTCATTTATTATTTGATCGTTACCAAACTTGCACAGATTGTTAATACTAATTATAGCTTAGACAAGTTCGAAAATCAGCTGAATCGGGTCAGTAACACTAGAGTTATTGCCCTTGTTTTGCTGAAAAATGCCATATTAAGCCTTGTGAACACTCTAGCACCTTCATTTATTATTTGATCTTTACCAAACTTGCACAGATTGGTAATATCAATGAAAGCTCGGACAAGTTTGAAAACTAGTCAAATCGGATCAGTCACACCGGAGTTATGGCCCTTGTTTTTTCTGAAAATTGCTATTTTCTGCCTTGTGAACGCTCTAGCACCTTCATTTATTATTTGATCGTTACCAAACTTGCACAGATTGTTAATACTAATTATAGCTTAGATAAGTTCAAAAATCAGCTGAACCGGGTCAGTGACACTAGAGTTATGGCCCTTGTTTTGCTGAAAAATGCCATATTAAGCCTTGTGAACACTCTAGCACCTTCATTTATTATTTGATCTTTACCAAACTTGCACAGATTGTTGATATCAATGAAAGCTTGGACAAGTTTAAAAACCAGCTAGATCGGCCGAATAACAGCGGAGTTATTGCCCTTGATTTAGTTAAAAATGCTATATTTTGCCTCGTTAAGACGATAGGGGCTTCATTGTTCATCCCATCTTTACCAAGCTTTATCAGATTGTTAATATCAATGAAAGCTCGGACAAGTTCGAAAACCAGCCACATCGGACCAGTATCGGCGGAGTTATGGCCCTTGATTTAGTTCGAAATGCTATATTTTGCCTCGTTAAGAAAATAGGGCCTGTTCATCCGATCTTTACCAAACTTTACCACATTGTTAATGTCGTTGAAAGCTTGAACAAGTTCGAAAACCAGCCATATCGGATCAGTAACAGCGGAGTTATGGCCCTTGATTTAATTAAAAATGCTATATTTTGCCTCAAGACGATAGGGGCTTCATTGTTCATCCGATCTTTACCAAATTTTATTAGATTGTTAATATCAATGAAAGCTCGTACAAGTTTGAAACCATTCATATTGGACTAGTAACATCGGAGTTATGGCCCTTGATTTAGTTCAAAATGCTATATTTTGCCTCGTTAAGACGATAGGGGCTTGATTGTTCATCCGATCTTACCAAACTTTACCAAAGTGTTAATATCAATGAAAGCTCGAATAAGTTCGAAAACCAGTCAGATCGGACTAGTAACAGTGGAGTTATGGCCCTTGATTTAGTTAAAAAAGGCTATATTTTGCCTCGTTAAGAAGATAGGGTCTTTATTTTTCATCCGATCTTTACCAAAAATTACCAGATTGTTAATATCAATGAAAGTTTGGACAAGTTCTAAAACCAGCCAGATCGGACCAGCAACAGCGGAGTTATGGCCCTTGATTTAGTTAAAAATGCTATATTTTGCCTCGTTAAGACGATAGGACCTTCATTTTTTGTCAGATCTTTACCAAACTTTACCAGATTGTTAAATAAATGAAAGCTCAGACAAGTTCGAAAACCAGCCAGATCGGACCGGTAACAGCGGAGTTATGGCCCTTGATTTAGTTAAAAATGCTATATGTTGCCTTGTTAATATGATAGGGTCTTCATTTTTCATCCGATCTTTACCAAACTTTACCAGATTGTTACTATCAATAAAAGCTCCGACAAGTTTGAAAACCAGCCAGATTGGACATTTACACTGAAGTTATGGCCCTTGATTTTATTTACTGAAATATGCTATATTTTGGCCTCATTAAGAAAAAAGGGCCTTCATTTGGCCAAATTTCATTGACATTTTTCAGGGATGATCAGTACCAAGCCTGGTTGTACATATCGTCACTGTGTTCCAGTTGAATGCTTTTGGCGGAGTTATGGCCCTTTAAAGGTTTTAATACACAAACTTTGTCTGGACTATTCTCCTGAACGTCTCCCCACATTTCAATGAAACTTTACAGGGATGATCAGCAACAAGCTTAGTTGTGCATATCATCGTCGCATTCCGATTAACAGATGTTTGGTGGAGTTATGGCCCTTTAAAGGTTTTTGATACACAAACATTTTCCGGGCTAATTTTCCTGAACCCCTGGCTGGATTTAAACGAAACTTGACAAGGATGATCAGTATCAAGCCTAGTTGTGCATATCATCGCCATATTCGGATTGAATGATTTTTGTCAGAGTTATGGCCCTTTAAAGGTTTTAATAGAGAAACGTCCAGATTAGTCTGTTCTGAACTCCTTGCTGGATTTCAATGAATCTTGATGGGGATGATCAGTACCAAGCCTAGTTGCACCTATCATTGCCGTGTTCTGGTTGAATGAATTTTGGCAGAGTTATGGCCCCTTAAAAGTTTTAATACACTAACTTTGTACAGACTAGTTCTCCTGAACCTCTGGCTGGATTTCAACGCAACTTGTCAGGGACAATCAGTACCAAGCCTAGTTGCCTATATCATCACCATGTTATGGTTGAACGATATTTGAAAGAGTTCTGGCCCCTTGTGCATAAACTTTATCTTTAGCCAGTAGAGCATCCACAGGCCCTCTTGGGCCTCTTGTTTATATGATTTCATTGTAAAATTAACGACTTAAATTATGAATGATCAGAGCTATAGGTTGTTACCATTATGCACATAATTAAAAGTGTTTTCCTCCACTGGTGGGAGAGGTGGAGTGGGGTGTCGGCAGAGATACCCAGAGGATGTAACATCACTGATGAACCTGGTACCAAATTGGTTGACTCCTATGGAATTAAGACGTACAAGATGCTCCTAGTGCAGTAATTACAAAAGGGCAGGCAGATGACAAAAAATAAATATGCATTAGGTCGAACAAAACTTTTTTCTACTTTTGTTATACATGTAGACTACACCAGATAAAAAGAATGAAAAGAACGATGCATTAGGTCGAACAAAACTTTTTCCTACTTCCACTTTCTATTCATGTAGATAAATTTTATGTGTTGGAAATTATTAGCACGGTTTATGCCTAAATCTGACTGGTAAGTAGTTGTTTTTCTGTTAATCTTTTGAGATGCCAATTCTTCGAATAATTATCGAAATTAGTCAAGGTCGAAGCACTTCTTGGATACAATGGCAAACATGCTTGAAGTTCAAAACAAAAACACGCCATTCCATCACTGATCTCGGATTCATTCAAAACAAAACATGTCATTTTGAAATAATAACGGAGATGCACACCTATTCATTAAGACATGCGTCAGTCTCTTTGCTCATCAAACAATGCCGTCAAATTGACATAATCGTTTAATTGCACTACTTGTTTACAAATTGGTTTGATTGAATCGCCATTGTTTAACTTTACCACGTGGTAGTGAATTGGTTTGATTGAATCGCCATTGTTTTACTTTACCACGTGGTAGTGAACGGGAGTTGTTTCATTGGCTGATAAAAACACATCGGTTATTTGATTGGATAATATGGATACAGTACTAGGTCAAGTGTTGCGCCATGATTTTTAATTATTGAACAACACTATCTCAACTGATTTACACACTGGTGTATATTCGTACTAATCTGGTGCGTGACTTACTTCCTGCATAGAGGGGCTCGTTACTGGGGTATATTTCACACGGTATACAAATTCTAAACACCGCTCGTCTTCAATTAAAGATTGGCACCCCAAATATTCCTCGGCCAATCATGACAATTCTGATAAACTGTCAAGTGGGAGGGATAAACAATAACGAACAACACAGGTCAGTTTCATGACACTTGACAGTAATTGCTAGCGGCAAAAATGACGGGTGGTTAATTACTACGCAATTATCGGCAAACTTCACAGTCCAGGCAAATTTTCCCTTGATTATTATTTAATAATGAAACGTCCATACGGTAAGTGACGGACAACCAGATTTACGAAGGTCATCTGCCCGCACCCAAAATCCACTTGCCCGGGGCGTCGGGCAACCCTGTACCAGCTTGTTAATATCATTGAAAGCTTGGCAAGTTTCTACCTTGACCTACTTTTAACACAGTAAAATTTTCCTACCTTGACCTGAATGAGGTACTAATTCCTGTTATCTTTAATGTTCAGCAACTTATTTTATTACAGAAGATGCCAGTGTTGGACACCGGATGTCATTCAAGGAGGATTTAGATCGCCTGCTGATGATTTTGTCTTACCCTGAACAACAGTTGCTGTTACAGGATCAGTCTCCCTATCCTAGCTTGTGACTTACACATGCTCCCTTCTGGCTATGATAGTCAGTGAACTAGCAGCAACAGCCACCGGACTCAAGGTGACCATCTTTGCTACAATGTTTTGAGTTCAAGTTTTTCAGAGCCCTTTTAAATAAATCTTGTTTGAAAATAATGCATCAACCCCTTTAACTTATAAGGTCATACTACACAAATTCATTTTCCATAGGCCTACCTTATAACTCTTAAGCTCTGTACTGAGTTCCCTAATATAGGAAGCTATATTTTTTATTGCTTGTTTTGAAAGACCTAAGATATCTTAGTTTTATCAAAAAAACATACAGAAGCCATATATGTTGAGTATGTTTTGCAAAAGCTGTTTGGGTCGGATGGTGCTGACCCACCTACTTGCATGTAGAAACATGAGGAAAATGTAAAATATACTTCTTTTTTGGATTATGCAGCACATCATGAATACATTGCTCAAATGTATGATTTAACCTTTATAAGTACTCTTCAAAAGTTGAATTTTTAGCAAGTTCTTTTAGTTTGATTACCTTGTCAACCAATCAAAATCAAGAGATTCTGTGTTATAATACGTCCCACAGGCAGTTTGCCTGTCAGGTTAAAATTAATTCTATGCCCCAAACTGACATCTAAACTATGTTAAAATGTAAAGTTGGTTCTTAAACTACATTGACAACACATGATATAGATAACGGCATGTGTTAATATTAATTATCTATATAGCTCGCATGATTATATCTGTTCAAGGAAATATACGTTGATTCAGTTCTAATGACACTACATTGACTGTTTACAAACATTCAATGAATAGTTTCATACAATATATTTAAAGCAAAAGTCCGTACAGTAAAAAGAGAATATTTGCAGTACTCCGTACACAAGTGCCCAAGACCCCGTACACAAACATTAATTTTGTTTCGATTCATATCTCGGTCAATCTCGGATGAATGAAGTTGAACATTTGAACATGCACGTATATTGGAAAAACAAATAAATCTGCCAATTCAGAATTTTCATTAACTTGGAAATTAATGAGATATTTATTGCTGAAGGGTACTTTGGGCGAATTTCAGCACCGGCAATTGTTTTTCTTTGATCCGAATTGTAGCATTTGAAGTAATATGTCAACAATGTACGGTAATATTTGAACGGGGAAATGTTTCCGCACCATATAGCAATACTGATTATTCATATAAAATGAACAAAAATAGGAGAAAAACGTGGTTAACCTACCTTTGCTGTTGTTATCCGTACGTTTTCTACAACATGGCTGACCAAAACTCCGTACTTGTGAACGGGTTCTTGACCAAGATCCGGTGTACGGATCCCTACAGTGACAATACTTTGAAAGTTATGAGCCACAATCACTTATATAAACAAGGTTGAGTTCAAGGTTAAACATTTTTCAAGGTGAAAAACTTCCTAAAAAAATAATAATCAAAGTTATGTGCCTTTTAACACATATTTCTTGGATGCTGCTGAATACCTGTGTTGTAGAACTAATACACCACTTCAAAGTTATTAGCCAAAATCACTTGTTAGCTCCAGGTTAAACATTTTTAAAAAGGAAATAGTTTTTTTTTAAAAGTAATCAGTGTTACAGGCCTTTTTCAGATGAAATCATTCCAGTCATTAGATCATGCTGAAGATGTTTTATTGTAAATTACACCTTATACTTTAACAAGAATGATTCTGTTTACTCAAAAATTAATTGAACATCTTCTTCAGTGAACGAGCGAGTGAGTGGTTCCTTATAAATTATGTCAACTCGTAAGAAAAAATAGCGATGTACCGCAACAACTATTGTTTGCTAACTCAACATAAAGTTAAGATAATGCTCTGAAGGGTGGGGCGGGGCGGGGCGGGGGGAGGGAGAGAGAGAGAGATGAACTGTCTTTCAGATAACTTCAATGTCGTGACCATTCCAACTCTGCATGATCATCTTACTGGGCCGAACCATTGTGCCCATATACTATGTAACACAGTTTGCAGAAGATTAGATAACACTATTACCCAAGTTAGCGTTCAAACAACACTCAAGTCCTTGAAATTTTACTATTTCAAGTGAGGCGATGGGACCGATATCAGAAATTGTGCCCATATATAATTTGACCACGTTTAAACAAGACTGGATAACAATTACCCAAGTTAAAATCTGGACAACATTAATTTTGTGAAATTTTACTTCCAAGGAACATAACTCTGAAAAGGCGATGGGGCCGATTATTGGACTTGATAACAATTTCCCAAATTAGAGTGCCAACAACAGTTTCTGCAGGGACGTATTGACACACGCATGGATGCACACACGTACGAACTGACAGGGGTAACACTATATGCCCTTTCAGCCTTCTTCGAATGGCAGGAGCATGAAAAACAACCTAAATATAAATCAACTCAAAACTTATCTAGCATGGCACTTTAGAGCATTATCATCACTTTGTCGAGGTTGCGATTTGTCACGATACTTATCACGACTTTCTTGTAAGTCGACATGATTTATACGGGCTTAAAAGTTGTCTTAGTTTCTGAAATTACTAATGCGACTGAATTAACATGATGTTGGTTACATGCGGCCAGAGGGCTTTACTATTATAGCCCTGCCAATATTTGTTTCAAAATAACCAGAATCAAACATCACCAATACAAATGTGTACAGTGACCTTCTTATTTCCTATATTTTGAAAGTTTAAAGGACCATAATCCCAAATTCGTTTTTGAAGTCAACCTGTAATTTGAGGTCAGCCATGTTCATTGCAATTAGGAACTAAATGCCTTACACCCTTTTCTTTCTAATAAGCAGAAACCTTATATTTTATATAGTGAAAGTATAGAAGGCCCTGAAGTAATCCAATATAACCTTTGTTTTAATACCAGACAAATTCACCACAAATATGGACCAAATATCCGCAATGGTTTGTTTTAAATTGTGCGGAAACCATGTCTTATATATCATATAGCTGAAAGTAAAAAAGGCCCTTAACTCTGTCACAATTCAAATTCGAGATATTGCCCTTTGTAATTTTAAACTTAGAATTTTTGTCTGGAGCATAACATCAAAACTGATGGGACTACAATGAACTACTGATGGGACTACAATGAACTGTTGATGAGAATACAATGAACTACTGATGGGACTACAATGAACTAATGATGGGACTACAATGAAACTTCAAACAATGATAGAGGGCAATGAGAGGAAGTGTAAAGCACAAAACCATACCTCTATCTTCATTCAAAATAGAATTATTGCCCTTTGTAATTTTATACTTATAATTCATGTCCGTGGGATAACTCAGAAACTACTAATGAGATTGCAATGAAACTTCGCGCAATGAGAAAGGGCAATGAGAGAATGTGCAGAGATCTACAACTAATCTTCAATCCAATTAGAGTTACTGCCATTTGTAATTTTATACTTCTAATTCTTGTCCGAAGCACAAGTCAAAAACTACTAATGGAACTGAAAATTGAAAACTGCTGGGTGATACAAGGCCATATGATAAGTTGAGGATACATTTCGGGTAGCATCCATCGGTTCTACATATTTACAACAAATGGATGGAGTATCTAAAAGTTTGTTTTTTTAATGAGGGGAGAACAATGAAGGATGGATGGACAGATTGACAGACATGGGGCAATCCTATAGTCCCCTTCCGGGTTTCACCGTAGGGGACTAACAAGCTCTGGGACAATGGTTGCTCAACTCCGTTTGGCTTCTCATTGTACTCAAAAAATAACAACTGACATTTGATGTATTATTACCTATACAAGAGAAACAAATAGACCAGCTGTCACAAAATAACAATAAAAAAATGTGTGCACACGAGAAACCACCAGTAATCACAATATTAAAGCTGCGAGTGCATGCTTTTGTCATTTTAATTGATTTTTGTGTTGTGTGAGGTAGTGCAGAAATAAAGTTCAGACTCCTTTCCTGATTTTCCCCTGCAGGTGATTTTTTTCTCCATTTTCCCTTTTTTCAAAGACTGTGGCCTCCCTGAATCATTTTATTTTGTTTGAATAAGTGAGTTGAGCTCAGAAAGAAAAAACTTCATTTTCAGAATTTTATACTGTTTAAGAGCGTTAGTGTTTTTGAAAAAACACAGATATTTTTCAGGAAATTTGTGAAATATGTATGGCAAAATGTTTGATATCCATACTCAAGGAAGCGAAAAAAAAGTCACCTGAGTTTATTTGATTTAGAAATGTAAATTGAATTGAATTGAATTGCGGTTTTAAGGTGCACCAACACATGAAAGGTTATATGGCGCCTAACAGGAATGAACAAGCCAGGCTTATCCTCCTGGAGATAAAATATGGAGAATGGGCCTAGAACGTTCTCAACTGCAGAACTGCAGAGTTGCTGCAAATTCTATTGTAGGCACTCCATTTACGCTGGAGCCACGTTTATTGTTTTTCTGCCACTGCTCTAGGGATTTGAGCGAGATGGCACCTGAAACAATGCAGGGGTCATGATGAAAACCTTTAATGAGCATGAACAAAAAATGATAAAATGAACATGAATTTGTGGGTGGGGGGTTCTACCCTCTGCCTACCCCTCCAACGGGATCTGCAGTGGCCCTATTCTTTGCCCCGGAACCAAACGGGGTCCCTGGAACCACACGGGGCGAGAAATGTAAAACAGCTGTGGAGATATTGCATTTTTTATTATTTCGGTAAATCGCAATAATTTCAAGACAAAGTCATTCTGGATTGCAAAACAAGTCAAACTGTTCTTTTTATTTTTATTGTGGGATTGAACTGACCAGTTTAATTAAAAACATGATCCAAAAATATACCATTTAAAGGAGAAATCATGTCAAACAAGATGATGTTTTAAAAAAATAAAAAATTAACTAAAAATACCCCAGTTTCATCATTTGAACAAATTTGGTAGAGGGCTATAGCTGATGCTATATGCAACATATGAGAGCTCTAGGCATTTATAAGTATGCAAATGAGCCTAGTACGCGCTGTCAAAGAAATTTGATAATGTCTATGATCCAATTCCCATGGATTATGTCGGTTTCGCGTGTTAAAGCAACAGGCAAAATGCAATAAAAGTCGATTTGTGAGTTATGTGATAAATTAAATAGAATCTAACATTCGTTAGCAAAAACGATATAATGCTCAGCAAGAGCCTCGCATTATATCATTTTGCGAAATCGTTTAATAAATTCAGTATTGAATGAGTACTCATGCAAGATCCTCTATCAACTATCCGAGTCATTAATAATATACAATATTATAATTAACTATCTGAGGCGTTAATATACAATGTTATATTTATCTATCCGAGTCATTAATAATATACAATATTATAATTAACTATCTGAGGCGTTAATATACAATGTTATATTTATCTATCCGAGTCATTAATAATATACAATATTATAATTAACTATCTGAGGCGTTAATATACAATGTTATATTTATCTATCCGAGTCATTAATAATATACAATATTATAATTAACTATCTGAGGCGTTAATATACAATGTTATATTTATCTATCCAAGTCAATAATATACAATATTATAATGAACTATACGAGACATTAATAATATAAAATATTATAATTAACTGCTTGATGTCACGGGGGGTCAAGGTCAGTTTAATACTGAATATATCATCCTTCATATTTTGTTGAAAACTCTAAATATTGTAAAATAAAATGTGTCTTAATCTGTAGATGTTGTGCATGAAACTAGGGCAGATAATTTGAATACAAAGTATAGGAGTTATTGCCCTTTGCTGTAACAATCAACATCTGAAACAGTGTATTAAGGCATAGGGTATGAAATCTGGGAATGTGGCTTGTATTAAAACGCATATGTGTGTAAGAGTAACATATAAGGTGACCTACTCACGGTTAAAATATCAGTCTTTGAATTAAAATGTTAATGTCACTAGCCCTAATTAAAACGTATATGTGTGTAAGAGTAACATATAAGGTGACCTACTTACGGTTAAAATATCAGTCTTTGAATTAAAATGTTAATGTCACTAGCCCGAATTCTTATATACTCAATGAAAACATGTACATTTTTCTTTAGCCTGTCTACATAATTAAAAAAAAATCACTAGCTCGAATGACAATTTACTAGCCCCGGGTTTCGGGCTAGTAGGTTAATTAGAAGACTGAAATATCTGTTGTTGAGTATACATTCAACACTGATCGAGTTGATCCCTCATAAGAGGATTCAAAATGGTGGCAGTGAAGACAGTAACAAACAGTTATTAGCGAATACACTCCATGTAATTAAAACAAGTCTGTTAAAAGATCGGGTAAAGATATTGAAATATACTCATTATAATGACAAAACGCTTCCGGACATATTGTAAAAATATTGTATAGTATTAGCGACTGTAGTCAATATCAATTTTAAATATAATATTTGAAGTACATGTTCTTTTGGGGGTGAAAAAACGTTGTTTGTGCCTTTCATGAAATTATTTTCTCTACCAAATTCTCATCTATAATGGAATTTTATTGGTGATATCACAATGCCAGTATTACCCTCATTTGACTATTATGTCCTTGTCAGTTTTGTTGTCATGTACACATCTTTTTAACAAAGAAATAATCAAATCTGCAGTCATCACGTCTCGCCTGACTGGGACTGAACTTGGTGTCAATATTACACACATCACTATTTTCATAATGTTATTCAGGTAATGTAAATGTCTGCTTGTAGCCGGTATTTATAATACTTATGGTAAACACATGTCTGCTCGCCTGACTGGGACTGAACTTGGTGTCAATATTACACACATCACTATTTTCATAATGTTATTCAGGTAATGTAAATGTCTGCTTGTAGCCGGTATTTATAAAACTTATGGTAAACACATGTCTGCTTGTAGCCGGTATTTATAATACTTGTGGTAAACACATGTCTGCTTGTAGCCAGTATTTATAATACTTATGGTACACATGTCTGCTTGTAGCCGGTATTTATAATACTTATGGTAAACACATGTCTGCTTGTAGCCAGTATTTATAATACTTATGGTACACGTCTGCTTGAATACTTATGGTAAATACATGTCTGCTTGTAGCCAGTATTTATAATACTTATGGTACACATGTCTGCTTGTAGCCGGTATTTATAATACTTATGGTACACATGTCTGCTTGTAGCCAGTATTTATTACCCTCATTTGACTATTATGTCCTTGTCAGTTTTGTTGTCATGTACACATCTTTTTAACAAAGAAATAATCAAATCCGCAGTCATCACGTCTCGTCTGACTGGGACTGAACTTGGTGTCAATATTACACACATCACTATTTTCATAATGTTATTCAGGTAATGTAAATGTTTGCTTGTAGCCGGTATTTATAATACTTATGGTAAACACATGTCTGCTCGCCTGACTGGGACTGAACTTGGTGTCAATATTACACACATCACTATTTTCATAATGTTATTCAGGTAATGTAAATGTCTGCTTGTAGCCGGTATTTATAAAACTTATGGTAAACACATGTCTGCTTGTAGCCGGTATTTATAATACTTATGGTAAACACATGTCTGCTTGTAGCCAGTATTTATAATACTTATGGTACACATGTCTGCTTGTAGCCGGTATTTATAATACTTATGGTAAACACATGTCTGCTTGTAGCCAGTATTTATAATACTTATGGTACACGTCTGCTTGAATACTTATGGTAAATACATGTCTGCTTGTAGCCAGTATTTATAATACTTATGGTACACATGTCTGCTTGTAGCCGGTATTTATAATACTTATGGTACACATGTCTGCTTGTAGCCAGTATTTATAATACTTATGGTAAACACATGTCTGCTTGTAGCCAGTATTTATAATACTTATGGTACACATGTCTGCTTGTAGCCAGTATTTATAATACTTATGGTAAACACATGTCTGCTTGTAGCCGGTATTTATAATACTTATGGTAAACACATGTCTGCTTGTAGCCAGTATTTATAATACTTATGGTAAACAAATGTCTGCTTGTAGCCGGTATTTATAATACTTATGGTAAACAAATGTCTGCTTGTAGCCAGTATTTATAATACTTATGGTAAACAAATGTCTGCTTGTAGCCGGTATTTATAATACTTATGGTAAACATGTCTGCTTGTAGCCAGTATTTATAATACTTATGGTAAACAAATGTCTGCTTGTAGCCGGTATTTATAATACTTATGGTAAATACATGTCTGCTTGTAGCCGGTATTTATAATACTTATGGTAAACAAATGTCTGCTTGTAGCCGGTATTTATAATACTTATGGTAAACAAATGTCTGCTTGTAGCCAGTATTTATAATACTTATGGTAAACAAATGTCTGCTTGTAGCCGGTATTTATAATACTTATGGTAAACATGTCTGCTTGTAGCCGGTATTTATAATACTTATGGTAAACACATGTCTGCTTGTAGCCGGTATTTATAATACTTATGGTAAACACATGTCTGCTTGTAGCCGGTATTTATGGTAAACAAATGTCTGCGTGTAGCGGTATTTATAATACTTATGGTAAACAAATGTCTGCTTGTAGCCAGTATTTATAATACTTATGGTAAACCAATGTCTGCTTGTAGCCGGTATTTATAATACTTATGGTAAACAAATGTCTGCTTGTAGCCGGTATTTATAATACTTATGGTAAACACATGTCTGCTTGTAGCCGGTATTTATAATTACTTATGGTAAACACATGTCTGCTTGTAGCCGGTATTTATAATACTTATGGTAAACACATGTCTGCTTGTAGCTAGATTTATAATACTATGGTAAACACATGTCTGCTTGTAGCCAGTATTTATAATACTTATGGTAAACACATGTCTGCTTGTAGCCAGTATTTATAATACTTATGGTAAACACATGTCTGCTTGTAGCCAGTATTTATAATACTTATGGTAAACACATGTCTGCTTGTAGCTAGAATTGATAAAAAAAATATCTTAAGTCAATTTAAATTTTCCTTAAAATTTTGAAATCTCTAATTTGTTATTAAATATGTTGGTGCGGTTTTCAAACACTATTTTTCCTGCTTTTTTAAATGAAAATCTTTTTCAGAAAATTATCTAGCTGTGAACATCAAGGTTAAAGTTAATCTGAAAATATAAACTTATACACTACTATATACTTATACACTACCAATTTTCCTTAAAATTTTGAAATCTCTAATTTGTTATTAAATATGTTGGTGTGGTTTTCAAACACTATTTTTCCTGCTTTTTTAAATGAAAATCTTTTTCAGAAAATTATCTAGCTGTGAACATCAAGGTTAAAGTTAATCTGAAAATATAAATATAAATATGAATATAAAGCGGTTGGGGGTCAACAGTAGTGGGCCTGGCTGGTTTTTGTGAAGTGGTTGGTGGTCAACAGTGGGCCTGGCTGGTTCTCATGAAGCGGTTGGGGGTCAACAGTACTGGCTGGTTCTCATGAAGCGGTTGGGGGTCAACAGTAGTGGGCCTGGCTGGTTTTCGTGAAGTGGTTGGTGGTCAACAGTGGGCCTGGCTGGTTCTCATGAAGCGGTTGGGGGTCAACAGTAGTGGGCCTGGCTGGTTTTCGTGAAGTGGTTGGGGGTCAACAGTAGTGGGCCTGGCTGGTTTTCGTGAAGTGGTTTGGGGGTCAACAGTAGTGGGCCTGGCTGGTTTTTGTGAAGTGGTTGGGGGTCAACAGTAGTGGGCCTGGCTGGTTTTCGTGAAGTGGTTGGGGGTCAACAGTAGTGGGCCTGGCTGGTTTTCGTGAAGTGGTTGGTGGTCAACAGTGGGCCTGGCTGGTTCTCATGAAGCGGTTGGGGGTCAACAGTTGTGGGCCTGGCTGGTTTTCGTGAAGTGGTTGGGGGTCAACAGTAGTGGGCCTGGCTGGTTCTCGTGAAGCGGTTGGGGGTCAACAGTAGTGGGCCTGGCTGGTTTTCGTGAAGTGGTTGGGGGTCAACAGTAGTGGGCCTGGCTGGTTTTCGTGAAGTGGTTGGGGGTCAACAGTAGTGGGCCAGGCCTTGATGTAGAGGTCACATCCGTCTGTAAGAGGTCAATCAGGAGATAACCACTTGTAGCAAAGCTATTTACGTTTTGTTCTAATTAATTTTAGTTTTTGAGCTAATAATATTTCTGTAAAGATTCATTATAAAACCAAAGTTTACAAACTTTAGATCAGACTACACCAATTACCAACCAATCAGCGGGTAGGGAAAAAGTTCCAGGGTAAATTCGGAGCTATTTATTTATAATAATACTTTATTTAAACAATATTTTATTCAAGTACTGAATGGGATTGGACAACAGGCAATGCCTATGTAAGACCTCTCCCGTATCAAGGTACATATAAACAATAAATTCATATCAAACATAACATAAAATGTGGAATTGTAGTACAGTTTGCATATATTGGTTTGACAATTAACTTAGAATCTTTGAAACATGTGTACCGTGATTGTTTAGTATTAACACTTTGTACTGTCAGAAAGAATTTAAGTGAGAAAAACAAAAGAATAAACAGAAAGAAAATCATACTGGAAACCAATACGAAATATATATAAAAATGTACCGATTATTACAAAATATAATGAATATGAGTTTCTGTAACCAATAGTTAATTTTGGAATTTAAGATAACTGAGAAAACAGACAAACAAAAAAATAAAAATTACAATAAAAAAGGAAGAAAGATGACAAAATATATATTTTTTCTAGCATTGTGACAAAACATATCTGAAAACACAATAGTATATACACATACATGTACACATTCATGTACATACCTATATATACACATACATATACATATGTACATGTACATACGGGCCTGGCTGGTTCTCGTGAAGCGGCTGGGGGTCAACAGTAGTGGGCCAGGCCTTGATGTAGAGGTCACATCCGTCTGTAAGAGGTCAATCAGGAGATAACCACTTGTAGCAAAGCTATTTACGTTTTGTTCTAATTAATTTTAGTTTTTGAGCTAATAATATTTCTGTAAAGATTCATTATAAAACCAAAGTTTACAAACTTTAGATCAGACTACACCAATTACCAACCAATCAGCGGGTAGGGAAAAAGTTCCAGGGTAAATTCGGAGCTATTTATTTATAATAATACTTTATTTAAACAATATTTTATTCAAGTACTGAATGGGATTGGACAACAGGCAATGCCTATGTAAGACCTCTCCCGTATCAAGGTCCATATAAACAATAAACTCGTATCAAACATAACATAAAATGTGGAATTGTAGTACAGTTTGCATATATTGGTTTGACAATTAACTTAGAATCTTTGAAACATGTGTACCGTGATTGTTTAGTATTAACACTTTGTACTGTCAGAAAGAATTTAAGTGAGAAAAACAAAAGAATAAACAGAAAGAAAATCATACTGGACATGCTGGAAACCAATACGAAATATATATATAAATGTACCGATTATTACAAAATATAATGGGTATGAGTTTCTGTAACCAATAGTTAATTTTGGAATTTAAAATAAAAATTACAATAAAAAAGAAAGATGACAAAATAATTATTTTTTTCTAGCATTGTGACAAAACATATCTGAAAATACAATAGTATATACATACATGTACACATTCATGTACATACCTATATACCCATATATACACATACATATACATATGTACATGTACATACATCTATAATTCTACGAAAATCTCCAGGTACACTTGATGTATTTGTGGACGATAAGTACAATTTCTGAGTTTGTAGTATCGTCTAGATTGAAACTGCCATTCAGTATCAAGTCAATGTTGATATGCATGACATCAACAAGATTGGCTAGGGTATCAAGTAAGTCATTTCTGAATTGGTTATACAGTGGACAGTTGAAAAAGAAATGAGTATTGTCCTCACATGGATTGCCACATTTCGGACATACTTCTGAATCTGTCAAGAAGTGGTCAAATAAATGCGTATTTAGATTACTTGAGTTATTTCTTAATTGACAATGGATGATGTTATCATTCCTATTTCCTATATTATAGTGATATGGACTGTTAGTCCTATGTTCAATAGCCTTAAGTTTATGCTTAAATTGTTCAACAGATGGTGCATTTTTAGCGTTTAAATGTAAAGCATACCACAATTTAATTGTACTCGGTAGAAAGCTGTTATAATATGATGTTGTACGACAAAGAGGGAGACGTAAGTTTAATCCTGAAGTTCGAAGGCTATAATTATTGTTTACAGGTAAGTATGGCTGGATTAAGTTACACATGTAATCTGGACTTATGCCATAAATTATTTTGTAAATAGTTACAAGTTTATGATCTTTTCTTCTTTTTGTTAATGTTTCTAAGTTCAATTCAGAATATAAGTATGATCTAGAGGAATTGCACCTGAGGCCTGTTATTATTCGTGCTGCTTCAACTTGGATGCGCTCTAATAGATCAGATTCTCCCTGTGTACAGTTATCCCATACTGAATCTCCATATTCAAGTATAAGTCTTATAAAGGCGATATATATTTTCAATAGAGAATGTCTGTCAATTTTGTACTTAAGCATTCTTAGAATGTTTTATCGTGCACATGCTTTTTCGTATATATTTTCTATATGATGCGACCAAGTTGCATTGGACTGAATTGTTAATCCAAGGTGGCAATGTGACACTACGTCTTGTACTATATTATTATCAAAGTAGGCTGGTGGGTGGTTATAGTTTCTTCTAGTGCAAACAAGGCTTTTGTTTGTTTGAGGATTAAATGTAACAGACCATTTTTTTGACCATTCAGATATTTTGCAAAGATCATTTGTAAGAGAGTTGGCACATTCTACTGGGTTTTTATCAACTACAACAAAAAGAGAAGTGTCATCAGCAAATAACCGTACATCATTCAATAAGTCATCTGTGATGTCATTTATATAAAGCAGAAATAGAAACTGACCTAAAACAGAGCCTTGCGGAACACCTGCATCTATAGTACTGAAGCTTGAAGAGAATCCATCTAAGACTACTTTTTGCTGCCTATCAGAGAGATAGCTACCTATCCAGTTACATAATGAATCGTTGATACCATATTTAGCTAATTTAAAAAGCAACCCAGCATGCCATACTTTGTCAAATGCTTTAGCAATATCGCAAAATTTAAATCGTACATCTTTCCCAGCGTCGAGGTTGCTTATTATGTTATTATATATTTCTATGAGCTGATTTACTGTAGAGTCTCTAGGTTGAAAGCCTGCCTGGTATTTGCACAGAAGGTTATTCGTTTTGATATAGTTGAACAAGTGTTTAAATACGATTTTTTCCATCAATTTGCAAATAATACTGGTAATGGATATGGGCCTATAATTGCCCGGCATGTCAGATTCTCCCTTGCCCTTAAAAATAGGAGTTACATTCGCCTGTTTCCATTGGTATGGTACTTTTCTAGTGGACAATGACAGATTAAAAAGTCGTGTCAATGGAGCAGCGATGCTATTTAAAACTAATTTTAACACCTTTGGGCTAATCATTTCTGGGCCTGGAGGTTTCGATAATTTCAAGATTTTCAATTGATCAATTACTTCCGTTTCATTTATAATAAAGTCATTCACTTTATTGTCAGTGCGATTATGAAAAGTAGGTAATTCCGGTTCATCAATATGAGATGTTGCAGACAAGGAAGAATTCAATGCGTTTGCTTTGTCTACTGGAGCTGGCTTGCGGAACGTCGGTGGTTCTACCCAGGTGCCCGCCCGTGCACGAAAATTGCCCGGAGGGGCACCTGGGGTCTTCCTCCACCAGTGGAAGCTGGAAAGTCGCCATATGACCTTAGCAGTTGGTGCGACTATAAAATCCAATTCAATGCAATTGTCTACTGGATGTATTAAAATACGATCGTTATTTTTTATTGGAAAGTTTGGTTGAGTTACTTTGTTCAATTTAGAGATAGATTGTGCTATACGCCACCATTTATCCGGGGGGATTGATTTATCAGTTAACTGGGATGTAAGTTTTGACTTGTATGATTCCTTAGATTCGCGGATTAAAGCAATTACCTCATTTCTAAGTTGAATAAACATTGACCAATGTAATGGATTGTTGTAAATGACAAAAAAAATTATATGACGTTAACTGTGGTCACAATGAGCTAAAATTGGACAACTGTATCAATTCTAACAGACAATAATATACGTCTGGACTTAGTTTGTAGTACATGTAGTTATTTGGAATAAGTACGGAGTCTTTCTCAAGAATTACCCCTTTTAAGTTTTAGTTTTCTGCATTTTTTCGTCTTAACAATAGTTTAAACATATTTATTTTACATCGATTGCGTAACAAGTTATTGCAACTTAGATTAATCACTCTCGATGGCTTCCTGGGTAGAACCAGTACTAAGCAATGTGGATTAATTATCTTGCTCAAGGATAAATAACGTGGCCAAAATGGTATAAGACATATAGGACCTAAATAATGTCTACGAATTACTACAAATATAAGTAAATAACATCAGTGCAGAGCAGCGAAAACAATATTTGCATTGCAAAACCCCGTACACAAATCAGCGTCTTTTTATATGAATTAGTTACGCTGGGCACGTTTTGTTTCGATTCATATCTCAGCCAATTTCAGATGAATGATGCTGAAATTTTGAACATGCACGTATATTGGAAAAACAAATAAATCTGCCAATTCATTAACTTGAAAATTAATGAGATATTTATTGCTGAAGAGTACTTTGGGTGAATTTCAGCACCGGCAATTGTTTTTCTTTGATCCGAATTGTAGCATTTAAAGTAATATGTCAACAATGTACGGTAATATTTGAACGGGGAAATGTTTCCGCAACATATAGCAATACTGATTATTCATATACATGAACAAAAATAGGAGAAAAACGTGGTTAACCTACAAATTGCTGTTGTTATCCGCACGTTTTCTACAACATGGCTGACCAAAACTCCGTACTAGTGAACGGGGTCTTGACCAAGATCCGGTGTACGGATCCCTACTGTGATTATGTCTACAGTAATGAATGTCTAAGGTTATATAGGGAAGGTTGAGGTCAATGGTGGGTTGGGGCTAAGTCAGTCGATGAGGGCTTACCCACAGTGAATGTTCATATGCAGTTTCAAAGCAATGCCTTTGATAGTATTGAAGATAATAAAGCTTTCAAAAATCCTAAACCAGAAATTTTAAGCAAGAAAATTTGACAAGGAGAAGGTCAGTGTAGGATGGCACTTAATCATAGGGCATTTTTGTCGAGCCCATTGACGGATCTTGACTTTGTGATCACAATGTTGTCCGGGTGTATGTGTGTCAATTTCGTTACTTGAGGATTTTCACCAAACAAAAACAGGTCGAAGGTCATATGCACTATATTTCATGTCTCCTCCATATCTCTTGAACCGCTTGAGGGATTTGGAAATAACTTGCCACAAATGTTCACCATATCGAGACGATGTGCAGAGCACAACTTCCAGCCATGTCAGTTCAAAGTCAAGGTCAGACTTAGAGGTCGAAGGTCATATGCGCTGTATTTCGTGTCTCCTCCATATCACTTGAACCGCTTGAGGGATTTTAAAATATATTTGTTCAAATGTTCACCATATTGAGACGACGTGCAGAGCGCAACTTCAAGCCACATCCATTCAAGGTCAAGGTCAAACTTAAAGGTCGAAGGTCATATGCACTATATTTTATGTCTCCTCCATATCTCTTGAACCGCTTAAGGGATTTTGAAATAACTTAGCACAAATGTTCACCATATTGAGAAGACGTGCAGATCGCACTTCAAGCCACATCCATTCAAGGTCAAGGTCACACTTGGAGGTCGAAGGTCATATGCACTGTATTTCGGGTCTCATCTATATCACTTGAACCGCTTGAGGGATTTTGAAATAACTTAGCACAAATGTTCACCATATTGAGACGACATGCTGAGCACAACTTCAAGCCACATCCATTCAAGGTCAAGGTCACACTTAGAGGTCGAAGGTTATATGCACTATATTTTGTGTCCGCTCCATATGCACTGTATTTCGGGTCTCATCTATATCACTTGAACCGCTTGAGGGATTTTGAAATAACTTAGCACAAATGTTCACCATATTGAGACGACATGCTGAGCGCAACTTCAAGCCACATCCATTCAAGGTCAAGGTCACACTTAGAGGTCGAAGGTTATATGCACTATATTTTGTGTCCGCTCCACATCTCTTGAACCGCTGGAGGGATTTTGAAATGACTTGCCACAAATGTTCACCATATCGAGACGACGTGCAGAGCGCAACTTTCAGCCATGTCCGTTCAAGGTCACCCTTACACTTAGAGGTCGAAGGTCATATGCACTATATTTCGTGTCCACTTCATATCTCTTGAACCGCTTGAGGGATTTTGAAATAACATGGCACAAATGCTCACCTTATCGAGACGACATGCAGAGCACAACTTTCAGCCAGGTTGGCTCATAAATTATCGGGGGAGACATATGTTTTTATTACAAAAACATCCCCATTTAGTTGACATTGGTGTTGATCAAGTAAAAAATCTGGATCCTTATAATAGGGTTCAACAGGCAGGCCCTGGCCTTCAAGTCTTTAAAAAGGCGAGACAGTTAAAGCTAGGGTAGTGAGTGTTTTAGAATCTGTCTGCCACTTAATATGACATAACCATAATATATATGATATAACCATAACCGACCATAACTGCTTTCCCTAATTCTAACCACTAACCATAAAACTTTACCTGAACTCTTAATACCCTAACCCAGTATACAAGTTGTGGACAGATTCTAAAGTCTAGTAACAGAATGGCCTTCCTAGTAATATGATAAACTAAAATCCCTTTCAGGGAAAATGCTCAACACGCATAAATGTTGTGCTAAATGATCTAGAGATCACTTTTACTGCAGGGACAATGAAGGCTCCATCAAGGTTTCTGGTTGAATGTTTCTGGAAGGTATATCTCCAATGTTGTCGAAGGTATTGTGCTGAAACTTGGTATGAACATGGACTGTGATCATGTCTGATCTTTTGACTTAAACCCTATACCACCATAAATTAGCAATTTTACAGGGTTATATCTGGAATACCATCTAAGGTATTGCTATAAAACTTGATATGTACATTGAATGGGGTAAAACTAAGCCCCACCCAATTTTAAAAACACAATAGGCAATACGGCGATTTTTATTGCTGAACGGTGTAGCGAATCCAGGCCTATTGGTGAGTTCCATCCGTAGTCCATCCACCTTAGTGCATTTTGATATTGGTTGAAGTTCTTGTTTTTCTCATTTTACTCAAAAAAAGAATTGTTGGAAAGCTTTAAAACTAGAAACTTGTCATTACGTCTCGTTGCAAAACATTATATGACAAGTACCATAACTCGTGTAATGTATTTTGCTTGAAATATCCTCCATTTGCGACACATTTTCGCATAAGCTTATTTAATTCTGGCATTGCTCTTGGAAAAAAACTGGTTATTTTTTTTTTGTATTTAAAGCTTGCCAACTTAGTACTTTTTTAAATCGTGTTAGGCGCCATATAACCGTTCATGTGTTGGTGCACAGTAAAACCCATTTCCATTACTTCGCATATGAATAGCATACAAGAAACTCCTTGAATGATAATATCAATATATACATTTGGTTACCACTTAATAACTTTTTTCCTTAAAAATATTGTCATTATATTTCATGGATAAATTGCTCATCTGCAAAAGAAGCTTGTGATTTCTTAGGAATTGCTAGGGTCAAGGTCGCTTTTACATTAAATTGATTTTCCTTTCTACTAAGTATCAGCTTTGGGGTATGTTCCCCTTATCTGGCTGGGTGAATAGTGTGATGACCTGAATCTAGAGGACACGAGTTTAAGCCCCACCACCGAGTTTTTTCTGTGAGTTTGGGCAAGATGCTTTCCCTTAAGCTTTAAGTGAATTTTACTAAAATTAAGTCAACGAAGAAATATGAACACATGAGTAAAAGAAATATAGTTAAATCAGGAAGTTATTATTTTTTATCATTATTGAGTATGTAAGTATGTATCTACTGCCCCCCCATACCTCCCCCACCCCGGTTATTACATCCCTTTTATTAGCTTCTCTATTCAAAGAAATAAGGGATACAATAACCCCAATATTAGCATCGGTGTCTCACCCCACCTCAAGTTTTGCATGTAAGCTGTCTTTACAAGTTTTACATTTAAGCTGTCTTTACAGATCATTTCTCGTCCTAGCTTTACCAAATTTGGGTATGAGCTTCCTTATATACTGAACAGAAAAAGAAACGTCTGACTTTTTTTGCTGGTATTTTCATAGGCCAGATTTTGAGGGCGTATAAAAGCTTAAACAGTGTTTTAATAAAACAATGCTTGATGTTTGTAAGCACAGTTAAGTGAGAACCAAATATCCCATTAAACAGTTACAAATTTGCCAAGCGGTTAATCTTTTATGGGTGATACGGAAATGTTAAAGGGAGGTAATTTGATAATTGTTGATAATTAAAAGCTGCCATCTACACAATCTGTGTTATGTTTTTTTGTGATTTTTTTTGGTAAGTAACATATAGAGAATATTGTCCGGTCAAATTTTGGAAATTTTCTTAGATTTAAGTTGTTTTTGTTGCCAAAATGCATGTTTTAAGAAAATGGGGGTTAACACCCTTGTGTACTAAACTTTTCAAAAACATATTTTTTCGGACTATTGTTGGCGGTTTATCTTATTATTCTTAAGACATCACTTATTATTTCTTGTTTTGCTGTCTAGACAATCAGCATTAACATCAGCGGACGTTTCTTTTTTTGTTCAGTATAGTTTTTCCTAAAGGTTTGAATAAGTAATATAAGTTCCTTCAATCCTTGAACTCCAATGGAACCCAAATTGTGATCGTGGCACCCTCCCCCTTCAATTGGAAAACTTAAAAAAATGCACGTGTTTTACAATGAAAAATGAACAATAAAAGTGCAAGAATAACAGAAGAAATGCACAACTATAAAAACAAATTTCAGTGAACTAAAAACATTCTTTTCTTGTTTCAGTTTTTTTTTTAAAGTTGCGCTTTCCCAGTTTGAAATTCTGTATTTACTCTGTGCTGCCAGGATGATTTGCAGGGCAGAAAACACCTTTAGCCTTCCTGGAATAAGGTTGAAGTCGAGTCGAGTCCCTGGCGTGGATGAAATATGCCCGTAAACTTGTGCCTTATCGGACCTGCCTTTCCTGCCTTGTATTTAATCAGACACGCACAAAAGGATCAAGGACTTGAGATTGGAAAACAATGTTCTTGCCATTTACAGCAGCGCAAACTTGTTTTCTTATAACATCTTGCTAAATACAGTAGATCAGTATACCATCAAGGTCACATTGACCTGACAATGACCCAGTCCTGAGAACTAAAACTATCTTGTTTTCAATTTTTACAGAATAGTAACCATATTAGAACAATGATCACAGTAACTCGATCATGAAAAACATTCTGCACTGTAATTTATTTACTATTTTACCTGCAATCTTAAATCTTTATCCAAATAGTGTCCATTTTGCGAGCACGACCCCTTTTGATTTTACGATAACTGTGACCTGAAAAAAGAAAAATGCTTTCCTGGCTGCTATTCATTTACTGTTTGACCATCAATCTTGAAAATGTATACAAATAGTGCCATGGTTAAACAACAACCTCTATCATGTCTATCTGTTTTTTGTCAGTATGTCAAAGGCAAGGTCATATTGACCCGACAGCTAGGAAATGCTTTTAAACCTTAGAATAATGCCCAATAGCACAGATCGATAGTGACATATTACACAATAAGACTGTAAACTTTACGAAAATATAGTGCCATTGAACAATAGAAGCACAATCAAATTCAATAGATTTTCAGACAATATCATACATATTTGTACGAATGAAATCTATTTCTTGCAATTTTAAGCAATTTTGATTCGCGCTATTAGGCAGCGCTCTTGATCTGCATGGTCATTTGCATGTCTAGCTTAAAGAAACTGAATGTTTATTTTATAGTGTGAAGCATTTGATAACTTTGGCATGTCAGAAGGTATGTTTTTCACTTATGTGTGATTCAAAGTAAGTATCATAGTTATCTCCCCATTTATATAAAACATATTTCAAATTAAAACTAATTTCGTCCATTCTCCACTGCGTCATATTTACATCCCCCACTGTTAATGACATTAATTAAATATTAAGTGTGTTAAGGACAAATATCTCTTGGGTTTGGAGTTGGTCAAAACATAATAATTATTGTTCAACATGTACGCTGCGGCCTTTTGTTCATATTACGCTTTGAAATGAAATAAAATATGTTATTCATCATAAAACAACAAATTATGCACTAAAATCAAAGTTTATGCAGATAAAAATAATATTGACGATGTCAACAACTGGGTATAATGTAATCTCTATTTTTAACTTATCGTAACCTTTAAAATACGTGACCGGTGACACAATGTCATTGTCTTAGTCATCCAATGATATACTTAAAGGAAAAAGAGACGCGTAGTCCCACAATTCAACGAAAGACCAGTGGAGACTTCATACTTCAAAGTTTTGACTTCATAATTCAGAGTTCACACTTCATACATTACATTTCATACTTTGCACTTCGAGTTCAAACTTCACACTTCAGAGTGACTTGTGGGGCGTCCGTGGCCGAGTGGTTAATGTCTCTGACTTGAAATCACTTGCCCCTCACCACTGTAGATTCGATCCCTCAGGGGCCTAGGAATCTTTATGGGAGGAAGCTATCCAGCTGGCTTGCGGAACGTCAGTGGTTCTACCCAGGTGCCCGCCCGTGCATGAAAATTGCCCAGAGAGGCACCCCAGGGGTCTTCCTCCACCAATGGAAGCTGGAAAGTCGCCATATGACCTTACTGGTGTTGGTGCGACTATAAAGTCCAATTCAAGTCAATTCAATTCAAAGTGACTTCATACATCACACATCAGATTTCATAGTTCACAATTGCAGACTTCTATTCAGACTTCATCACACGGCGTGGCGCAGTCGGTAGTGCGGCGGATTTGTAACCGGAGTCCCCGGGTTCAATCCTCTGTTGTGCCACTGAGTTTTATCGGTGTGTTCTTGGGTAAGACACTTTCCCTCAGCCTCGTCTGTCAATCAGGCAGTCCTGTGTATCGGTCTATCCTCCGAGCACGTTAAAGAACCATAGGAATCTATTCGATAAGAGTAGGGCACGGTTCCCGGATTCCTATGTATCCTTCCCCTCTCTCTGGGGCGGCTCTAATAACCTATACTGTGTTGGTGAGCAGTTCAACAACATTGAGTTCGGTTCAGTTCACACTTCAGACTTTACACGTTAAATGTTAATAGAATAACCAGAAATAAGTTATGGTTGGCATCAACAGTATTTGTATCAATGCATGTGAGCTTTAGAAGGATGTGGGTGAATTCAATGTACATATGTTTGTTTATTTGTTTGTGCCCCGTGTGGTTCCCGGGTGCCCCCGTTTGGTCACGGGGCAAAGAATAGGGTCACTGCAGATCCCTTTGGAGGGGTAGGCAGAGGGGTAGAATCCCCCCAAATTCATGTTCATTTTATCATTTTTTTCATGTTCATTAAAGGTCTTCATCATGATCCCTGCATTGTTTCAGGTGTCATCTCGCTCGCATCAAAAGAGCAGTGGCAGAAAAACAATAAACGTGGCTCCAGCGTAAATGGAGTTTCTACGATAGAATTTGCAGCAACTCTGCAGTTCAGGGTGAGAAGGTTCTAGGCCCATTTTCCATATTTTATCTCGATGTACATGGAAGATGAGCCTGGCATGTTCATGCCTGTTAGGCGCCATATAACCTTTTCATGTGTTGGTGCGCTTTAAAACCCAATTCAATCAATTATTTGTTTGTTTGTATGGTGTTTTACGTCATTTTCAACACATAAAGGTTATATATATGACGGTCGATTTTTTGAGGTGGAGGCAGACCACCCACTTTTCCTAGGTATAACCAGTACTGTACACCTCCTGCCATCCGTAAGAATTGACACTTCCTCACAAGTCGAGCTCACGGTGGGATTTGAACCCGCAGCGGTGAGAGGCAATGGTTTACAACGCGACGTCGTTAACCCTTCTGACACGGAGACTCTATGTACATATAATTACTGGCTAATTTTTTAGCAGGAATAGCTGCTGAGGATAAAAATATTGTACTCAACTACAAAAGTAACAAACAGAAACATTTATAAGCTATTTTATTTTGGCATTAAAGCACTGAATTATGCCAAATTTCGCAACATAATTTTTTTAAATGTGAAATACTAAAATCATGGTCGGAAATGGAACATATTCAGGAAGACATATGTTAACACCACTGGAACCAGTAATAAAAGCACCAGCATTGTTTTAGTTGGGTTGAATGGTGTGTTTAGCACATTTTAGGCAATATATGACTTCCGATTTTAAATGGAGGCAGACCACACACTTTTTCTTTTGGTAGAACCAGTACTGTATACCTCCTGCATTGGTAAGAATCAACCTATTTTAATTGGGATATATAAATAAGATAATGGTTACATGTACTACCATTCTGCAATAGACTTGAACAAATGACACTTCACTTGAACAAATGAGAAGGAATTGCTTATTTAATCTGTTCAGCAAAACCTGATATAAATGTTATGTGCCTGCTGATAACAGTGCAAAAATGTATGTCAAAAATATCAACGAAATAGTCCAAACATGCTAATAACAAAACAATAAAAAAAAATGACATAATTAGGACCCCTAGTAGGAGTCACTCTGTCCGTCTGTCTGCCTGTAAATTAACAAATTGGTTTCCGTTCCATAATTTTAAACCATTCATGATAAATGAACTAAACTTTATGGGGAGACTATTAGTATTATGATGAGAGAGGATGAATCCTTGGGGTCAGTTGGACAGTGGCCGTCATAACCCGATCCTGAAAAGCCTTATTGGCACGATTACTCCTTGACTTCTGAAACCAATGTCAAATGCCATGGGTAGACTGGCCATGATCTGATCCATGATATGATAACTCTTTTTTAACTCGAGCAGCTGCGTGTGG
The DNA here is from genome assembly GCA_037043455.1 of Cyrtodaria siliqua. Taxonomy (NCBI): domain Eukaryota; kingdom Metazoa; phylum Mollusca; class Bivalvia; order Adapedonta; family Hiatellidae; genus Cyrtodaria; species Cyrtodaria siliqua. The sequence goes on along the minus strand of JAWPHD010001570.1, from coordinate 144,381 downwards.
TTCCCAGGCAAAAAATAGGGCCACTGCAGATCCCATTAGGGGGTTGGCAGAGGGATAGAACCCCCATCCACCAATTCATGTTCATTTTATAATTTTTTGTATATCCTCATTAAAGGTCTTCATCATGACCCCTGCATTGTGTTTTAGGTGCCATCTCGCTCAAATCACTAGAGCAGTTGCAGAAAAACATTAAACGTGGCTCCAGCGGAAATGGAGTGTCTACTACAGAATTTGCAGCAACTCTGCAGTTCTGTAGGTGAGAAGGTTATATGCCCATTCTCCATATTTTATCTCATAAATGGAGGATGAGCCTGGCATGTTCATTCCTGTTAGGCGCCATATAAGCTTTCAGGTGTTGCCTTAAAACCTAATTCCCATATAGTTTAGGGTCAGTAGATGAAAGGGCATGACCCATGATCCAGTAATGATTTGTGTGGTGTTTTTACGTCATTTTCAACACATGTAGGGTTATATATGACGGTCGAATTTTTTTTGGTGGAGGCAGACCACCTAATTTTCCTGGGTAGAACCAGTACTGTACACCTCCCGCCATCCCTAAGAATCGACACTTTCTCACTTACAGGTCGAGCTCCCAGTGGGACCCAGTAATGAAAAACCTTGTCTATGTGATTACTATTTTACCCCATATGGACCAATTATTGCATTGCGGGCCCTCGTGATAATTTTTAATATTCATGATAAAAGTCAGAACTAAAAACAACAAAATGCAAGTTAAGGACCATATGCAATTATTACACAAATGAAATTTTTAATTATATTGTGCAATTTTAGTTTAAACTTATTTACTTTACATCGAATTTGAAACAAAAGCTCTCTGAAACTAAACACTCTCAATGTCATCCTGGGTAGAAGTGTCTTGCTCAGGGATACAACACAACTGTTACTCCCGCCTCCATCCCAAGCAACATCCATATATTTAATAAATGTGCAATATTTTAATAAATGTATATAAATTTGGGTTTCCAGCTAATGGTCCTTGTATTTTGTATCATTATTAAGGACCTATTTCAATGCTACCAGGTCATTGAAAAAGGATGGAAAGTTTACTTATTTACTGCTGGCATGCTCCATGACTGACCAGTTCAGGTAAATAAACTGAGGCCCATTTATAGACTTTTCTTTATATAGTATTGCTATGCTGAATATTATCTAGGTTATAGCTATACAATACTTTGTATTTTACTTCGATGAAAGAATTTTTTTTAAACAATTTAGCTGTACTAAATACAGAGTTTTTTCTTCTTTATTTTGTTTTTAGAACAAACTCCAAACACATTTAATGAAAAACTGCTTTTATGTTTTAATATGTTTTCTCATGCAATTGTATCTCTATCAATGATTTTCTTGAGATAGCTATTGTGTGTTGGTCAGATCGACTCTGCACACTGAGAATGCGTCATTGACTCTATTGACTCTGCACACTGAGTCTGCACACTGAGAATGCGTCGTTGACTCTGCACGCTGAGAATGCGTCATTGACTCTGCACGCTGAGAATGCATCATTGACTCTGCACGCTGAGAATGCGTCATTGACTCTGCACGCTGAGAATGTGTCATTAGATGAGGCACCAACAAAAGGAGGCTCTTAAATAAAACTGCATCGTGGCCTGATGGTAGAGTGTCCGCCACCCTTCAGGGAGGTCTTGGGTTCAATACCCAGCTGGGTCATACAAATACTTCATATATTCATACTAGTAACTCCCTTACTTGATGTTCAGCATATAAAGGATTTAGATCTGAGGGCCGGTCCACCCGGTGTCCGTATAATGTGACTTGCTGGTATTACTTTATGTGTCGACAGCGTGGTGTACCAGTGTGGCAGCACTATAAAAATGGGCATTGATATGATCATTAGTATAAGTCTGAGTGTTGACTTAATACTGAATATTACATTTCACTGTTTGGGTCTTAATTTGTAAACTCACAGTACTTCAAATAGTTTTCACAAATTTGCAGGATCTGTTTTATTCATGGCAACCACTTTTTTTATCGAATATAGAATAGCTGCTATTCGCCAACATGAGCCACATTTTACAACATATGTACACCTTTCCTAAACCTATTGACCCCGAGGTATATATATGTATAAATTGACCTATTTGAGAACCCAAATTTCATTGACACAGCAGGAAGTGCTTTAACCAGCCAGACCAAACCCCAAAACTGCAGCGTCGAATTAAGAGTTACAACTCGTCATAATTCATTTTACGCATAGAGCCCGTGAATATAGTTTTAATCGACACATATATATACATTATGAAAAACTGGCTATAGTTTTGATAAACAATTTTGTAGTGTTTCTGTTATTTGGCGGGTTAGTTTCCTTAAAGGAAACAATAGTGTATCTATCATCACACATTATGTAACATTTTATTTTGAAATCTCAAATAATTGTCACAAAATTGCAGGATCCGTGAATTGCGGACAGACAGACCTATAGTAAACCTATGAGATGATGATTGCGCTTTAAGGTTTATGTATTAGTATAAAACTCCCATAATTAAAAATCCATTAGCGGTAAAGACGAATATGAAGAAGGTAAGGTTTCTTAAAACAGGTAGGGGCGCTTCTATTAGGGAAGGAGGGCTGGCGTGGTGCAGTCGGTAGCGCAGCGGATTTGTAACCGGAGGCCCCGGGTTCAATCATCCATGGTGCCACTGAGTTTCGTCGGTGTGTTCTTGGGCAAGACACTTTCCCTTAGCCTCGTCCGTTGGATGGGGGCGTTAAACTGGGCGGTCCCGTGTATCGGTCCCATGTATCGGTCTATCATCCAAGCACGTTAAAGAACCATAGGAATCTATTCGATAATAAGAGTAGGGCACGGTTCCCGGATTCCTATGTATCCTTCCTCTCTCTCTGGGGCGGCTCTATATAACCTATACTGTGTTGATACAACATTCAATTCTATTTAATTCTATTAGGAAAGGCACTACTAATAGGGGAAATACGGTATTTTAATAACTATTTGATGAATGTTATTAATAGTACATGAGGGGTTCATTACTAAGATTAAGTCTTTAAGTAATGAAGTATTTTCATGCAATCATGAAACATATCATGCAGTAATATGACCTATGGTGTTAAATGAGTTAAGTTTGGTTAAAATCAATTGAGAGGTTTGTACAGTAAAATTCTAAATTAAATCCATCGATGGTAGGATGGTGTTCCCTAATATCGCGGTACTTACTGTTTGCAGTTTAAATAAATGATAATACAACATTTATCTCAAATTATTTCTGTCCTGGTTACGTTCACAAACACCTCATTTGTATTTGTACATAGTATTAAAACATTAGATGGATTAAATATTGAAATAATTTTATCCGATATCGACAGCTATGTTTTTACTGTTGTCAGGGGAGAGTACTCTAATATCGCGGTAAACAGTGGAGGCCCTGACTAGAGTTTATAGATTGCAAAAAAATCTAAATAAAATAAATGGGATATATCTGCAAATAAAACTACAACTCTATGCTGAAATTCAACAGTTTCTTTTAATAATCACGCAAGTTACATCAATTCATCACTCAACACTTGTTTTCTTTACTTTTTTAACTTTTGTACTAGCAATTAGACCTTTGTAAGGCAGTGTGGACATCTGAAAACAGAGTCACGCCTCAAAACTGTAGCATTACAGCAGTACTTAAGGTGTTTCCAATGTGGACAGAAGTCACACTTTCCCCAAAAAACAAAACAAAGTGTCTTGCATCCCCTCAATATGTGCGTCTACAAATCGATTTGGGAACTCCGTAGGAAAAAGCGTAGCAGGGCTTCTTTATTAGTTCCCCTTAATTTATTGGCGCTGTTGGCAGGTGCCCTGTTCGCAACATAGCGTCGTCACGTGACCACAACAAGTTCATTCATAAATATCATCAAGCAGACGAAGATTTGACAGAGCCCCAAAGTTTATAAACTTATTTTACGAAGTGTTATGGGTTCTTTTGTTGGTAAGGGGGTGGAGGAAATTTACACATTGTGATGTTTTTATGTATTTATATGGAAAACCAATTTTACTTACCATGAATTGCGACCTTTTGTCGATATGTATTTGTAAACATTAGCGTGACCTTCGGGTATGAATTGTGTGATTTTGATCACATGTAGGTGGCGCTTGAGGGTGATGTCATTAAAATAGTGTTTACCGCGATATTAAAGAACCCGCGATATTAGGAGAAACCACTATATATTTGGCTTATTTCTTGGAGGGTGGGAATAACAAGCAATCTTAATACTCTTTGACCTTACTTGTTTGTTTTCAACTATAATGTCTTGTTACTTGCATTTGTGAGATCCAGTGGTACTAAATTTCTATAAATTAGGAGAATAGAAGTATGTAATTAGTTAAAGGTTGTGATTTCATATGGGATGTCAACTGTATTTCCCCTAATATAGTAGTGCGCTGGGCATTATGCAAAATGCCATGGAGTCTCTCTTATAAAACCAAAGCCTGGTTATTAGATATGCAAATATAGTTGGGCAGGCAGGTGGTTGGCCGGTGGGCGGGGCTCAGTGGGTTCAAGGTCAAAGTCGCTTTCACTAAAAATACTTCCCGCTCAATAACTTTTGTTAGGAGTGAGGTATTGCAACGAAACTTGCTGGGTAGGTAACATCTGGAAAGGAAGCTTAGGATTGCAATTTGGATCACTGGGATCAAGGTCACTGTTACTAACAATATTAAAATGGTTTCCGCTCAATAACTTTTTTATGAGTGAGGAACTGAGATGCAAACTTGGGTAGATTATATAAAAGGGAGTTTGGGATATCTGGGTCAAGGTCGCTGTTATTGAACATAGAGTCTATAGCTTGTAGATTTATACTCATTGAGATGTTAGAAAGATGAAGGTAGATTTATTAGAGCCAATGAGAGTTAGAGATAACAAGAAATATCACTGTAAGTGATAAATGCCCCCGAAGTGTCCTTTGACCTTTAAGTATGACCGTGACCTTGGAGCCATGGACCTGAATTTGTGCACGACACCACATTTGGTTGTGGTGAGCACTTATGCCAAGTTATTTGAAAATCCGTCCAGGCATGCAAAAGTGATTTACAGGACACAGTTTGACCTTTGACCTCTAAATGTGACCTTGACCTTGGGGCCACAGACCTGGATTTGTTGTGTTGAGCACTTGTGCCAGGTTATTTTAAAATCCGTCCATGAATGCCAGAGTTATTGACCGGACACAATTTGACTTTTGACCTCCAAGTGTGACCTTGACCTTGAAGACCTGGGTTTTGCGCGCGACACATCGTCTTGTTATGTTGATCACTTGTGCCAAGTTATTTACAAATCCCTGCAGGGGTTTTGACGCAACGGTCCGGACTCGAAATTGCATAACTGTTTTTCACCTATGAATTGCAAGTGTGACCTTGACCTTTGAGGTACGGACCTGGGTTTTGCGCGCGACACATCGTCTTGTTATGGTGATCACTTCTGCCAAGTAATTTAAAAATCCCTGCAGGAGTTGTGAAGTTGCGGTCCAGACACGAAATTACGTATCTGTTTTTGACCTATAAACTTCAAGTGTAACCTTGACATTTGAGGTACGGATCTGGGTTTTGCAGGGGACACATCGTCTTGTTATGGTGATCACCTGTGCCAAGTTATTTAAAAATCCTTGCAGGGGTTGTGACGTTACGGTCCGGACACGAAATTGCGTACCTGTTTTTGACCTATGAACTTCAAGTGTGACCTTGACCTTTGAGATACGGACCTGAGTTTTGCGGGGGACACATTGTCTTGTTATGGTGATCACTTGTGCCAAGTTATTTAAAAATTCCTGCAGGGGTTGTGAAGTTGCGGTCCGGACACGAACTTCGAAATGACGGACAGAATCCGGACGGACAGAAATCGGACGGACGGTGCGATTACTATATGCCCAAGAAATTTTTTCGGGGGCATAAAAAGTGAGAACGGAAGAGATTATTTATTTACACTCGGGTTGTCCAACATGGGTAACGATGATAAGCAATGTAAACTAACAGTGGGCATAATAGATGCATATATAAACCCCTACAGACAAAATGTAAAGTGAGTCAATTGTTTAAACTAAAATAAAGTTTTGAATATATGTTTTCCAATTATAAATTATGTAACTTTTCATTATATTTGTGGAGGGATGAAATTAAATGCTTCCAATTATAACAACAACAAACACAGCAACAACCTTTATTTTACCCATGTTACAACATATAAGGTATGGCAAGTTACAGAAAATGTGAGTAAAAGAGATGGCAGTGCACACATTTTAAACAAGGGGATGGTAGGAATGGAGAAGGGAGTGGGGAGTGATTCTATCTAATAATAATTATAAGAAAATGTATTTCTAAAGCTATTAATATATGTATTGTACGTACAGCTAGATTATTGTGAGTAAAAAACTGCAAATGTTTAGATAAACAAATATTTAGGGTTATTGCCCTTGGTCCCCTAATTTCAAGGACTGTATGATAATTTGGTCATTAATACATATAGTTAAAAAAAATACAAGTAAACCAATACAACAAATAAACAAAAGAAAAATAAGAAAAACATGAAATGAATAATAAAAGACAGCAGAATTATAATATGCAAAGTATATATACAAAAAAAAAATCCTATGAGTTTTCCGTTTGGCATTTTGAGATGTGTATGTGTCATTTTGCCATAAACTCAGCATCAAGTATACAATTATAACTAATCTGACATGATTAAATATAATAATTCAGTTAGCATGTAGGTCACACGGTGTAGGTGGTGTAGGTCACACACGGTGTAGGTGGTGCAGGTCACACACTAGAAATGTCAAACATATGTATATAAAAATTAATTATGAACTGTGTAATAAAGGAAATTATAAAAGAAAATAACAGGGTTTAATTGAGCTTATATTTGAGCAACTCTCAAAGAGTAGATAGAACTACATTACTGGTTCACAATATATCATAGTAACTCAAGGACGGTGAAGAAATGTGACCAAATTATAGAGTAAATATTTAAAGTATTGTTTAATATGATGAAATAAATAGGCTGCCAACAAGGGCTCAAAATAAGAATAAAAACACACACACACATGTATTGTTTTGACTGCTGTTCTATTGAGGTAAAAATCTTTGTTTGTGCTGGCATATTTACCATCTTCATTATGGAATGTCTACAAAGCCCTTAGCACCCATGGGTCACATCAGGGATTGATTCTGGATGACAGCGGGTAACATACTTGCTTCAATCTGGCATGTCTGGTGTCAAAAAGTGGACTAAGGTGGATCCCCTCATCGCAGTCAACATGTACTGTATCCAATACAGCAATGGTTCAGGTCTTGTCTCTGCTGTGCTGGGAGGGCTCGATTTATTATTTGTCATTTTTATCTACTGTGCTGGGAGGGTTAGATTGATAACCAGCACAGTAGGCGCAGCAGCTGCAAATTAGTTACACTGGAGTTAAAAGGACAATGTCCAAAACACACAATAATTATGTTTGCAAACATTACACACCAAACATTATTGAATATTTACTAATTAAAAGTAAGATTGTTTGACGGAATTCAATCGCAGTACAAAAAAAAGAGTAAATCCGCAGCCCAAACTAAAATTACACTCGCAGTAATAATAGTGTGCGTGAGCGTGAAGTGGTCGACATCACTCCCGACTGAGCTAAGCAGGCTATACATATTACGTACGCAATAAATACTATGGTGAAAACCTAATGCGCTAATGGAAGTCACGTGATCGCAGAAAAGGTAAATATTGTGGGTCCCACTTTATTTACATATAATTAAAACTTCTTTTTTTTCAAACTCACGAATGTATTCCTACATACTTCTAAGGGTCTATCCTCATGTTTTCATGTATACATTTCACTGAATAAAAGTCAAGACAGTTATTTGGTTATGTTCAATATCTGCTTACTTACGGACAGTGTCCCTTTAAGCCCTCAAGAGGAGGCATATATATTTTACAAACATCTCTTGTTCTTAATTTTATTAGTTCCTTCACTGTTGCTTTTTTTCAACATTTAAAGCATTTGCAAATCAGTGTTTTTTTAAATGTTTTTTATTTGTTTTACTATAATTACCTGAATACATAGTATATCTGGTTGGTGCGGTTTCAACACTCTTCTTTTTAAAGTTAAATAATAAAAGTGTCAAAATGAATAATGTTTATCAATCCAAAATAACCTGTGTACTATCTGGCCAATATAACCTGTGTACTATCTGGCCAATATAACTCGTGTACTATCTGGCGAATATAACTCATGTACTATCTGGCCAATATAACTTGTGTATTATCTGGCCAATATAACTCGTGAACTATCAAGCCAATATAACTTGTGTATTATTTGGCCAATATGACTCGTGTACTATCTGGCCAATATAACTTGTGTATTATTTGGCCAATATAACTCGTGTACTATCTGGCCAATATAACTTGTGTACTATCAAGCCAATATAACTCGTGTACTATCTGGCCAATATAACTTGTGTATTATTTGGCCAATATAACGTGTACTATCTGGCCAATATAACTCGTGTACTATCTGGCCAATATAACTTGTGTACTATCTGGCCAATATAATTTGTGTACTATCTGGCCAGTATAACCTGTGTACTATCTGGCCAATATAACTTGTGTACTATAAGTTTAGTTAAGTTTTGTATATATCATCTGTTGAAAAGGGATTTTAAATATGAAGGCATTTTGTATGTGTGCTTTCAGTGCAGGTTCAGTGAATATATTGCTAATTAAACATTGAATTAGTTTTGTGAGTGATTCAACAGTTTCATTAAAGTTATGTTAATAACATGTTAATAACATATAAACATTTATAAGAGTACAATGGTGTGGTCCGACCGTAAACTATGTATGTTCAACATTGCATGACCTCATCAGTGAAGTAATAACTATCGCAAAATATGTGAAAACATTATAGGGCATGACTGGACTGCTCGATTTATGTTTTTGTGTCTGCAGTGTTTGATTTATGTGCTTGTATATATCGTCCTGTTGAAAATGGATTTTTAAATATGAAGGCATTTTTATGTGCTTTCAGTGCAGGTTCAGTGAATATATTGCTAATTAAACGTTTAGTAATTGGTTTAATTAGTTTTGTGAGTTCCCGGCAGCCCCCGTTTGGTCACGGGGCAAAGAATAGGGCCACTGCAGATCCCTTTGGAGGGGTAGGCAAAGGGGTAGAATCCCCACAAATTCATTTTATTTTATCATTTTTTGTTCATGTTCATTAAAGGTCTTCATCATGATCCCTGCATTGTTTTGATTTATTTGCTTGTATATATCGTCCTGTTGAAAATGGATTTTTAAATATGAAGGCATTTTTTTATGTGCTTTCAGTGCAGGTTCAGTGAATATATTGCTAATTAAACGTTTAGTAATTGGTTTAATTAGTTTTGTGAGTTCCCGGCAGCCCCCGTTTGGTCACGGGGCAAAGAATAGGGCCACTGCAGATCCCTTTGGAGGGGTAGGCAGAGGGGTAGAATCCCCACAAATTCATTTTATTTTATCATTTTTTGTTCATGTTCATTAAAGGTCTTCATCATGATCCCTGCATTGTTTCAGGTGCTATCTCGCTCGCATCAAAAGAGCAGCGGCAGAAAAACAATAACGTGGCTCCAGCATAAATGGAGTTTCTACGATAGAATTTGCAGCAACTCTGCAGTTCAGAATGAGAAGGTTCTAGGCCCATTTTCAATATTTTATCTCCATGTACATGGAAGATGAGCCTGGCATGTTCATGCCTGTTAGGCACCATATAACCTTTTCCTGTGTTGGTGTGCCTTAAAACTTAAAACCCCAATTCAATTCAATTGAATTAAAGAGGGTACGTCAGGCTTTTTCCAGAAGAATCAAAACAAAATAATATTCCAATTCATGATAAAAAACATCTCCGTCAAATTTCCTTGTAAATAATAGGTCATATATTGTGTTTAGGCCCTTAGAATAGAACCGATGACCATTTGTGTATATAAGTCAGCCATTCAATAAGCCTGGTGTACCCCCATTAAAGTTAATAAATCTTGTTTAATGAATGTTTGATTTGTGCTTGTATATATCATCTGTTGAATATGGATTTTTAAATATGAAGGCATTTTTTATGTGTGCTTTCAGTGCAGGTTCAGCGAACGCTCATTAAACAGTGAGTAATTGGTTTAATTAGTTTTGTGAGTGGTTCAACAGTTTCATAACAGTGATGTTAATAACATATAACATTTATAAGGGTACAATCATGTGGTCTGACTGTCTCTCATAATTGTTCAACATTGCATGACCTCATACGATGATATATGATATGGTTATATCAGTGAAGTAATAACCATCACAAAATATGTGAAAACATTATAGGGCACGACTGGACTGCTCGATTTATGTTCGTGTTTCTGCAGTGTTTGATTTATGTGCTTGTATATATATATCGTCCTGTTGAAAATGGATTTTTAAATATGAAGGCATTTTTTATGTGCTTTCAGTGCAGGTTGAGTGAATAAGAGGGTGCTTCAAAAAGTCCTGTCACTAGGCATATATCTTTTGAACTGGATATTACACTGAGATAAAGTAGTGTATTTATAGTACTAATGGGATCGCTCTCTTAATTCCACAACAAAAATGAACAATTTCCGGTTCTTTATAGTGAAAATATTGATCATCCAAAAATGCTATTTCAGAAGACTGCCCTTCCATTTAATGTCCATTTATCATTAAATTAATTTTACACGTTAGCTTAACATGTTAATTTCTAAGACAATGCCTTTTCATCTACCATGCTTAAATTCTGAATATTGTAATGCACAGATATAACTGGTAATGTGTGAGAAATTTCAAAGGTCTTCGACAGGTACTTAAAGAGAAACAGGCATTTAAAAAAGTAACAATTAACATACCTGAAAAAACTCAGGAAGAAAATGCCTCAGTATGTATAAGTGATGTGTATTAAAGGTTCCATAACTTTTGTCACACAAAAGATACAGCATTTATTTTACCATCAATGGAATGGTATTGAAACTCTTTCATTTGTTACCAAACATCAACACTCACAACGAGCACATAATTGTTAAAACGCGTTAGTGACAGAACTTATTGAATGACCCTCGTATATTGCTAATTAAATGCTGAGTAATTGGTTTAATTAGTTTTGTGAGTGGTTCAACAGTTTCATTCAAGTGATGTTAAAATAACATATAATTATTTATAAGGGTACAATCATGTGGTCCGACTGTGTCTCATACGATGATGTATATATCACAACATAATTATGTTAAGATGTTTTGATGGCATTATAGCATACAACTGATGTAATTAAATATGTGTTTAATCATACTCTAGGATGATTTATTAGAACTTTTCATGTTTTCATGTATATTGTCTATGTAAGTTATCATGTTGTTTTGAATTAAAGAGGGTACGTCGGGCTTTTTCCAGAAAAATCAAAAACAAAATAATGTTACCATTTATGATAAAAATATCATCTTTGTAATCAAGAGATCATTCTGAGACTGGTTTATTGCGTTTAGGTCCTTCAGAATAGAACAGATGACCGTTTGTGTATATAAGTCAGCGACTCAATAAGCCTGGTGTACCCCCCTTTAAAGTTAATAAATCTTGTTTAATACATGTTTGATTTATGTGCTTGTATATATCATCTGTTGAAAAGGGATTTTAAATATGAAGGCATTATTTTATGTGCTTTCAGTGCAGGTTCAGTGAATATATTGCTAATTAAACGTTGAGTAATTGGTTTAATTAGTTTTGTTAGTGGTTCAACAGTTTCATTACAGTGATGTTAACAACATATAAACATGTATAAGGGTATAATCATGTGGTCTGACTGTATCTCTTATAAACTATGTAATATGTTATATGGATGTGCAAGTTTTTATTGGCTGTCATTGTGTGAATTTTTAAGGTGAAGCAACTAAATATGTATTTAAGTGTTTGATTTATGTACTTGTATATATCATCTGTTGAAAAGGGATATTAAATATGAAGGCATTTATTCATAATTATGTGCTTTCGAGTAAGAGTAAATTGTTTAATTAGTTGTGTGAGTGGTTCAGCAGTTTCATTAAATAGATGTTTATAACAATAAAGGTACACGGTATCAGTGGCGCAAATGTATATCAATGTATGTTATCATTATACCCTCGCTTTCACAAAGTAAAGTGGGGGCTATATAGAAATCATGTCGTCCGTAACGTCGTGTAACTGTTTTTTTTATTACTGGAATTTCTCAAACAGTTCTAAATGGGTTGTTCCCAAACTTGACTCTTAACAACTGATGACCTAATGTCCCTCTACATCACCCATGGTTGATTGCCTAATTTATTACAGAATTAAGGGCCTTTGTTGTACTTAGAATAAAAAAGCGGGGGTATTCATCACCTTCAGTGATAGTTCTAGTTCGACATGGCATGAAATAATCCGATGATATAATTATATCACAAAATATGTCAAGACTTTATGACAGCGTTATAGCATACAACGGATGTCATTTGATCAATATTTTTGAACAGTATATCTCAAAAGCTCCATAATTATGTAATTAAGTATGCGTTTAAAACCAGGTTATGATTTATTAAAACTTGTCATGTATATCTTCTACGTAAATAATCATGTTTTGAATTAAAGAGGGTACTCAGACTTTTTTTCAGAAGAATCAAACAAATGTTCCAAAACAATGAGGCCTCCGAAGGCGACACACATAAGCACCAGAAAGCACCCATTTATATTACTTGATCATTTGTTTTTATGCTGCAAAAAAATGTACAAGACAGTATTGGTCATCATATAGAACAAACTCAATTACAATGTTATCTAAAATGCATGATATAAAACTGTAAATAAATTTGTATTTGTGTCTTATTTGTCAATCCCCAGGTGCTGTAATGCACAACATAATGTTTGTCACCTGCCTGGCATTGGCAGACACTTAGGGATCACTTTGTCCGTCTGTCGTCGTAGTCCGTCGCACTTTAACCTGCAACCTAACATTGGCCATATCTTGAAAAGTATTTGACTTATGTTCATGAAACTTCACACACATCTTCCATCTTAACCTAAGGTTACACAGTCATGTCAAATAACTCTGACTTTCATTTTGACAGAGTTATGCCCCCTTTCATAAAACTTAACCAACCTAACCAAGCTCATAACTGGCCATAAGGTAAGAAGTATTTGACCTATATTCATCTTAACTGAAGGAATGTCGCTACTCATGTCCAATAACTTCATTTTGGCAGAGTTATGCCCACTTTTCATAAAACTAACCTGCAACCTAACCTAGCTCATAACTTGGCAAAATACTGATGAAACTTCAAATTATACAGTTCTTCCTTATCAGTTATCCAGTACAGATGTATGTCCCTTTTAATAAACTTAAACTTTAAAAAAAACAGCCTGTGGATGCTATACTGGCTAAAGTTTTATGTATAAGGCACCATAACTCTTCCAAATATCATTCAACCGGAACATGGCGATGATATATACGCAACTAGGCTTGGTACTGATCATCCCTGACAAGTTTGGTTAAAATCCAGTCAGAGGTTCAGGCGAACTAGTTGTACGAAGTTAGTGTATTATAACCTTTAAGGGGTCATAACTCTGTCAAAATTCATTCAACCAGAACACGGCAATGATAGCTGCAACTAGGCTTGGTACTGATCATCCCTACCAAGATTCGTTGAAATCCGGCAAGGAGTTCAGAAGCAACTAATCTGGTTTGTCTATTAAAATCTTTAAAGGCCATAACTATACTTTATTCACAACTAGGCTTGATACTGATCATCCCTAACTGATTTCAAGCTTGTCGGAGCTTTCATTGATAATATGGTAACATTTGGTTGAAAAATCATCGAGGCAAAATATAGCATTTTTAGCTCTGCTGATCTCTGCAGAGCTTATGCCGTGGTGCGGTGTCCGTCTGTCTGTCTGTAAACTTTTTTTTGTAGCGACTACTCCTCTGAAACTACTTAATGAATTTTCATGAAACTTTACAGAAATGTTGCCCATGAAGTCTAGTTGATCCTAGCAAAAATTCATGTTGATGTGAAATCCAAGATGGCCGCCAAATCTAAAAATAGATTTTTAAAACACAAGTTTGTAGCGAGTACTTCTTGAAAACTATAAGTGATATTGATATGGGATTTTTTCTAAAATGATCAGTATGGAATGGTGTTGATCCTTGTCGAAAATTATTTTGATGTGACGTTAAACATGGCTGCCAGCGGCCATCTTTGTTAACATAGTTATATAATGAAAACTTGTAGCGACTACTCCTCTGGAACTACTGGACGGATTTTCATTAAACTTCGCAGGAATGCTGATCTAGCTATCAAGAACCTATCAGTAGAGCTTCAAGGTCATTGACCTCTTGTTAAAAACATCCAGGGCCACAACTCCCGTTACTGGTCCGATCTGGCTGGTTTTCAAACTTGTCCAAGCAGTCATTGATATTAACAATCTGGTAAAGTTTGGGTGAAAAATGAAGACTCTATTGTCTTAACGAGGTAAAAGTTAACAGACGATGGACGACGGACAACACACCATCCCATAAGCTCCGATGGCCCTGGCCAGTAGAGCTAAAAACAAGAAATTTGACAAATGCCCCGAAGTGTGACCTTGACCTTGGAGTCACGGACCTGGATTTCGCGACACGTCTTGTGGTGAGCACTTGTGCCAAGTTATTTGAAAATCCGTTGAGGAATGTTGGAGTTGCTGACCTTGTAAGGACTGACGGACTACTATATGCCGCCCTTAGGGGGCATATAAAAACTGCACCCAGCATCTTCAAACTTTATAGTTAGGATTGTACTTGGTGAAATAAGCACCGCAGAAGACACAAGTGTTGCGTGGAACACCCTTCTAGTTTGTTTTTAGCTCGACTGATCAGAGATCAGCAGAGCTTATGCCGTGGTGCGTCGTCCGTCCCTCCGTCCGTCCGTCTGTCCGTAAACTTTTATTTATAGCGACTACTCCTCTGAAACTACTGGATGGATATTCATGAAACTTTACAGAAATGTTGCCCATGAAGTCTAGTTGATCCTGGCAAAAATTCATGTTGATGTGAACTCCAAGATGGCCGCCAAAGCTAAAAATAGATTTTTAAAATACAAGTTTGTAGCGACTACTTCTTGAAAACTATAAGTGATATTGATATGGGACTTTTTCTAAAATGATCAGCATGACCATTTTGATTCGACATTCAACATGGCTGCCAGTGGCCATCTTTGTTTGCATAAGAGTTATATAGTAAAAACTTGTAGCGACTTCTCCTCTGAAACTACTTGGCGGATTTTCATGAAACTTTACAGGAATGTTGCTCTTGATGTCTAATTGATTCTAGCAAAATTTCAGGTTAGCCAGAAATTCATGATGGCCACCACAGCTAAAAATAGATTTTTAAGAAATAAGATTGTAGCGACTACTTCTTGAAAACTCCGTCAATATTGTTAGTGATCTGGGAAGAAGACTAACACAAATTTGCGTGTTACACCGTTCAAGTCAAAGATGTATAAGTGTTATAAAAAGAGACATGGTCATGAAGAGGATGCATTATAAATTGTTTAAATTTAATACAAACCCAAATTAGCAGGATCCTCAGTAGCATTTTTTTTGGCAAATTCTAAGTTGAAAAGGGGCCATAACTTCATCAGAAATTGGTGGTTTGTAACCAAAGTCGAACTTGACCTGTATTTTATAGTCTTAAACCCGCGTACCAAAAAATAATTTAAATCCGTCGACCCTTTCTTGAGTTATCGTCCGGAAACTTTTTTTTGGGCAAATTCTAAGAGGAAAAGGGGCCATAACTCCGTCAAAAATTGATGGTTTGTAACCAGTCGAACTTGACCTGTATTTTATGGTCTTAAATTCGTGTACCAAAATGATTATTTAAATCCGTCGACCCTTTCATGAGTTGTCATCCGGACACCGTTTTTTGGGCAAATTGTAAGTTAAAAAAGGGGCCATAACTCCGTCAAAAATTGGTGGTTTGTAACCAAAGTCGAACTTGACCTGTATTTTATAGTCTTAAACCCGTGTACCAAAATAATTATTTAAATCCGTCGACCCTTTCACGAGTTGTCATCCGGACACCGTTTTTTGGGCAAATTTTAAGTTGAAAGGGGGCAATAACTCCGTCAAAAATTTGTGGTTTGTAACCAAAGTCGAACTTGACCTGTATTTGATGGTCTTTAACCCGAGTACGAAATATTATTTAAATCCGTCGACCCTTTCATGAGTTATCGTCCGGAAACCGTTTTTTGGGCAAATTCTAAGTTGAAAAGGGGCCATAAATACGTCAAAAATTGTTGTTTGTAACCAAAGTTGAACTTGACTTGTATTTTATGGTGTTATACCAGTGTACCAAATATTATTTAAATCCATCGATCCTTTCATGAGTTATCGTCCGAAAACCGACGGACCGACCGACTAACAAGCTCACTCCTATATACCCCCACTAAACTTCGTTTGTGGTGGTATAATTACTACTTCATGTGGCTAACTCGTTGTGCACTATACAATTAAACTTGTTGGTGATAACAGACGAGCATGGAGTGCATCACCTAGAGGATCCATAAGCTCATAATAAATAAAAAATCTTAAACCTTTATCTCTTGTAGTTTGTCAAAAATTGTTGTTTGTAACCAAAGTTGAACTTGACTTGTATTTTATGGTGTTATACCAGTGTACCAAATATTATTTAAATCCATCGATCCTTTCATGAGTTATCGTCCGAAAACCAACAGACCGACCGACGGACCGACCGACTAACAAGCTCACTCCTATATACCCCCACTAAACTTCGTTTGTGGGGGTATAATTACTACTTCATGTGGCTAACTCGTTGTGCACTATACAATTAAACTTGTTGGTGATAACAGACGAGCATGGAGTGCATCACCTAGAGGATCCATAAGCTCATAATAAATAAAAAATCTTAAACCTTTATCTCTTGTAGTTTCAGAAAAGAAGAATTTTTGAAGTTCTTCCCTATAACTCTATGTAAAACTGATCCAAAAAGAGCCACTAAGCTCCCAATTAAAGAAAAAGAACAAAGGTTTCTTATGAGGAAAATAAAATATTTAAAAAAATAAAACCAATAATTAAAAAATGAACCCATGAACCAAGGTTTCTTATAAAAAATAAATATTTTTTTTTAAAAGTATGCCTCCAGTAAGATTTGAACCCACGAACCCTGGGATTTCCAGTGGACATAACCAACAACTGAAAAGGTGCCATAACTCCGGTGTTACTAGTTCGATTTGGCTGGTTTTCAAACTCCTCCAGGCTTTCATTGATATCAACAATCTGGCCAAGTTTGGGAAAGCTCGAATACAAAATGAAGGCGCTATAGTGTTCATAAGGCTGAAATGACATGTTTCAATAATTCAAGCGTACATAACTCAGGTGTTCCTGTATATATAAATACAATCAAACAATAGCCTTGAAAGCAACAATGAAGGTACTCAATGACTTGGCAGAAGCCAGAGCAACACGAGAATAAACCATTAAGGGCACGACAAGAACGACCATAGACAAACATCAAACGCCACCGTCCCATTGGGCTTTAGGTAAGCGTCATCATAGGGTCCACAGCCCGTCCGGTCATCGTACAAGAAAGCGTAGTGGCCAACTGTAAAAGGGTCCACCACCAAGCATGCAGTAAGTTGCAAAATGATAGGGTCATATCCTCTTTTGATAAACTTTTTAACAAGTTTAATAAAGATAGTATGAAAGTGATCATGACCAAGAATCTTACGAAGTTTATAAATCACATCACTATAGAAGTCAGGTTGTGATAGTCCTTGTCGCAGAAGAGACCTTAAATTACTTTTATATTTGGGAAGAAGATCAGGGTTACGATAATAAAATTTTGCAAAGGTTTTACGAACTTTTCGGTAACGGTAACCCTGACTGAGTAGCGTTTTAGTTATACAAAGATTACGAATATTAAAATCTTCAACTCGAGTACAAACTCTTGTAAAACGAATAAGTTGAGACACATACAACCCATAAGAAGTTGCTCGGGGAACATCCACATCCAAGTGGGGATAATTAACAGTCAAAATTAAAATCATCTCTCTTGTCATAGATTTTGCTAATTATTTCACCATTTTCAATCGAGAGATCTAAATCACGAAAAGAAGCGTTATTATCATATATATTGGCTTTAAGCTGAAGTTCTTTAGGATAAATATTATTAACCATAGTTGGAAAGAAAGGGTTGTCAATGTTCAATATGTCATCCAGATACCGAGAGGTGTCATTAAAGGCTTCAATAACATCTGCCTGGGTATCTGGTGAAAGACTCAACATGAAATCTCTTTCATAGTAAAATAAAAAACAAATCTGCGACAAGTGGTGCACAGTTCGTACCAATAGGGACACCGACAATTTGTCTATAAACGGTGGTTTTATACCTGACGAAAATATTATCTAATAGGAAGATGAGTGCTTTACAAAGTTCATTGCAAGTCCACATAGTATAATTGTCTAAACTGCCGTTATTAAAAAACGCTTTAATATTATTACAGGCCAAAAATGTAGTATTTTCTCTTGCGAATGTTTTTTGAATAAGAAAAATTAGATGTGGTAAAGTTGTATACAGTGTAGAGAAATCGTAAGTGCTTATAGAAGAAGCATGACGTTTATTGAAAGTTTTATCAAGAACGTCTCCTGAACGTTTTATAGACCAAAACAAATTAATCCCAGAGTTTTCATAAGTTTTATCACAATATCGTTTAACGTGATCTTTAACGGCAGTAAACCGGGCGGTCCCTTGTATCGGTCTATCCTCCGAGCACGTTTAAGAACCATAGGAATCTATTCGATAATAAGAGTAGGGCAGGTTCCCGGATTCCTATGTATCCTCCCCCTTTCTCTGGGGCGGCGCTAAATAACCTATACTGTGTTGATGAGCCGTTAAACAACATGCAATTTAACGGCAGTAAGACAAGAAGTTAAAAGTTTGGAGATGTTTGTTGTAGTGCAGGCACTAGAATTCGAAATAAAGCGGGCCTTATATGGATTTTTATGTAATTTAGGAATCCAGTACATAGTAGGCAACTTGTTTTGCTTTTCGTTTACCCCAGCCTTGAAAGTATTGCACCGAGTGATATGTGTGGAAACAACATCCTCCCCAGTAGAATGTACTGGAGTATACAAATTGGTGCTGCCGAGTTACAGAGATGAACCATTGACGTAATGTAGGCGTCAAACAATAATTACATTATTAGCTGCTTTATCGGCAGGAACTTATACAAATTTATTATGAAATTCCCGAATTCCCGATTTTAAATTACGAAAGGAAAGCCTAGGTCTCGGAGGAAGTAAAGAGGGTTAGCTTTATGAAAGTTAATCTATATCTATATCATGTATCTATAATTTTAAGAATTGAATTTTTCCAAGTAGCAAGCGAATTTGGGTCCGCATGTTCTCTACGACACCATTTTATACTAAAATCTTCAATGGAGTGGACGATCTGGGCACGACAGGCATTAAAATCAATAATTGAAGGTAATCTGTATTTAGGACCTTTCGAAAACAAATGCCGAATACGTTTATCAACAATATCAAATTACCAGTGATGACATGACCTGCTGGAGCATAGCAAAATCTTGATGTGTTACATTCACATTCCTAAGGAGTGTTATTTACTATATCAAGGTCAGAAACAATTTTGTTGTAGTTGAAAATTAGATTTCTAATAGGCTTTTTAAATTATAGGACTTTCGGAATTTTTGAAATATTTTGGGATAGAATCAACTACATGAGCATCTCGAAAAATACCAGGCATGTCAATAAAATCAATACCTTTGTTAATATATAGTAGTTTTAGAAAATGCCTGACGTGATCAGACTCCTTGTCATACTGCAAAGAAAATTCTCAGGATTGCATTGGTCAATGCGCCGTAGACATGAGCCAGCCCATGTCCATGTCTACGTATCGCGACGTCAACATAGGACGAAATCCCGGTAGGTACCCCATTACTCGAATACACAAAAACCAAATGACGACGATAACGTTGCCGATTCGTTTTGGAAACCGCCGATTGTTTCATTCCTATCGCTTTTCTGCGCTTTCCACTGTGTGTAAAAGCCTGAAATAATCGTATATGTGTAAAAAAAAATTGGCAATTTTACAGATAATAAACATTAACATAGTGATAAAATACGTTTATTAAAGAATCCGCCAAATTTAACGACGTTAGAGCGATGACGTCACGAAAATAAAAAACCAAAATAAAAAACGTCTAGTTAGAGGCACGTTACGGGGAAATTGGCGCACTAAAAATGAAATCGTGTTTTTGGCTGGGTTTTTTTCTTAAATAAATGGTTACAACTTTGAAGTATGGGGGCTCGGGTGAATAAAATTTCCAGGCAGGGAATGTGAGCCCATGTCCGCTGTCAAGAATCCTAATAACTAATATTGTCAATATGGGGTCGGAGAACATGTTGTGTGTAGCTTTGAACTATGGAAGCAGTGTTATATTAATATTGAGTTCTGCTCAACCCGGGGATAGAGGGCGTGAGCGGTAGCTAGCATTTTTCACCTCCGCTCATGAACAGTCTCAATCAAACTGAGACTGCAATATTTCGTATGTGTCATTTTCGGCCGTTTCCAAAGGTCCATTATCATACTCTTTTTTTATAGCACAGTGGCGTTGCTTGTGCAGTGTGGCGACAGTAAAACGTCTCTCCACTCTTGCAATCAGTACTGTTATACATTTGATCTTTGAAAATCGCTGAGCCCGATACTTATATTTAATTGTCGGTGGTACTTTTTAATTTTTTTTTGTTTTCTTACTTAATTTTCGTTCAGTGGTTCCACTACGCCGGCCGATTAAAGGCTTTGAGTATTGTTTAGCCACTTATAGGATATGTTGTCTGCTTTTTAATTTAGTCTTTTGACTGTTACTCGTGATATGCAGGCTTCATAATCGCTGCTCCCAACTAAATTCCATTATGTTTATTTCGCTCTTCGGTGGATAGATTTGTATTAGATACTGGGACCATACGCCGTACGGCATGAGATAAAATTTTGTCTGCTTCCTCGTCGAAATAACTTCATTGAAGAAATGGACAAAGAGGTAAGCCGTGAAAGCATAGAGTGCTTTCCAGACTGTTTAAAAATAGTATGTAAATCAGCGACAGAAATAATTACACGCGATTTAAGTTTGATGTTAACATTACGCCTAAGACCATGAGACCTAGATGTACGCTTTCGAATAGAAAATATAGAAAAAATGTCAAAATTATGATCTTTTGAAATATTTCCTTCTTGATAAATATTGTCATTAAGGCCAAGTGGATATGTGTCTGTAAGTTTTTTCATCCACTTAAGTTTAGCAATATGTCTAGCTTTTATTTTAAAGCTTATAGTAGCATCATTATCAACAATTATGTATTCAAGCGGTTGAACAGCTACCTTACTAAATGTATGATCTGACTGACGAAAGTGTTGGTACAAGTAATTTTTTAACTTTTTAGGATTACATGTATTATATTTGTGTTGTTGAAATCGAACTTTTAAGGAACGACCTGTTTGTCCAACATATTGTATACAGTAACGTGGTGCATTTCAAGTCAGAACATAAATGACGTGAGAAGTTCGTCAAGCAACATTTGAAGCTAGACATACATTAAACAATCTACCATTAACAGCTGATTTAATAGTGGACTTGCAAGATAAATAATTGCAACAACTGCACCTCTTAGCATTGCACTTATTAATAGAGGGAAAAACCTGCGTCTTGAATAAACTAAATGATTTCTGAAAGGAGATTTTACATGGTATTTCCTCAAAACAGGTGATCCTAGAGGAGTTACGGAAACTTTTGAGCCATTATTAAAAATCCTGGTAATATTATTAAAAGGAACATGAAACGAAGTTGCCGAATGAAGATTATTTAAAGGTGTAAGGCGTACATAAGGTTTAGTTCTAATAAATGAAGAGTTATTTTGTGGAATTTGTATTGATGACGCAGAGTGTAACCGTAGAAGTGAAAGATTTATTTTTAACGTTTTTACTAATAGAATCATAATTGTTCTTGGAAAGTAATACCATTCTGTGAAAAGCGAAATAAGGGCCAATTAGTAGTTATTACCGATACGAAATAGAATCGTATCAAAGATCCATAATATATAATATTAGTAAACTTACGGACTGTTAAAAGAGCTCCACAACTTGACATCAGTGTCTAATACAAGACCATGAGGAAAGTAAAGGAAAACCCTAATAAAATGAGCCAAAATGTCGATGAGCACAAAACCTTCGACGCGGTATATGAAACACACGTGTTTAAGGAAAAACTGGATCCATGAATGTCATACAATCCCTGTGGGATGATTAATAACACTATTGATTGGATGTACGGGGAGACTTTTTACGGTCGCCACACGGCACAAACAACACTATTGTGCATATAAAGAAAAAAAAATATCGGACAGGGAAAGCAGCATTCAAGGACGACAGTCAACCACAAAACACAAAAACAAACACGCAAACAGACAAACGAGAAGGCAAAAACAATAAAAATGCAAACGACATCACAAACACAAAAGAGTTGACAATAGGGCTACCGCCTTGGAACGGTCAGTGGCAACAAAGCCCAATGGGGGTTTAAACCGGTTCTAGGGTGCACCAAACCTCACACTTACCCTACTGTCATCCCATTAAAACATGACAGTGTAAATAAAGAAATCCCCGCCATGATCTAATATCTAACCAATATGCTTGCATATATTGTAATACAATTTTGAGTTTTCAACATTTCTTATGTTTTTCTTGCGTTATTCTAACATTGTTTTGAATATATTATTGATGAAATATAATCAACTGTTAGTAATATAATATGCAAAAACAAATTTACTTTATACAATTCTTATAATTAATATTAATGATTGAACGAACGCAATTTATGTAGAAAACATAACGGGACGCCGTGAGATTTAAAACAATCCAGATTGCCTTGTGTCCCTTAAGACGTTTGTTTTCCGGGCCAGATATAATGATAAGTAGTATGAATAAAGAATATTGACAGAGACTGTGGATGGCTGTGCCGGAACTTAAAAAATACATGAATCAGTGAGTCGGAGCAATCAGCAATTAAATTTTCGTTTGAAAAACATTTAAATTATTAATATTTCAATTAGTTTTCAATATTGCCAATTATTGCTCAACGCTACAGAGGCATGAGTTATTTATATCGGGTTTAAAAACTCGGGAGTAATGAAGGCATACAGGAAGTAAATCACTGTGGTATTCATGCCTGGTGTAGTCGAAAGGAGTTCCCAAATATATAATCCCTAACTTTTTTTTGTGATAAAAGGCATTTTTGAGTATTTAAGGCCTGTTTTTCTGGCTGAAATGACTTTATTGACTTGTTTGTGATAGCTAAAAACCATTTGCATGGTTGTATGATGATTTTATTTGTCAACTTGACAGTTTTGAAAGTGAAAGTAGAACACATTTAAGAGGTGCCGAATGAACGCAGTTTGTTCACGGTATCAACAAAGATCAGAATTTTATTTTCTTATATGCCACATGACCCCTACTATTCTCAGCAGTTTTCTAGAGAGGCAGGTCTCATGACTAAGAACATGTAAGTGAATCTTAGTTTGAACTTCATTTTGAAAAATGGATAACTAAAAAGCTTGCTCAGTATTGCATTGGACTCAATGGGATTTGATTTACTTCTGGTACACCTGAACAGTTTCTTTAGGTTGTCGAAACTGTAATACGTGGTTCTCGTTCTTTTCGCTATAGTATAGTAATAGTAGTTCAAGACATGAAACCACTAATTATTTTCCCCATAGACACCAAAGTTAAAGTGTCAAATATTAATGATTTGCTGCAAATACAGCTGAAGTATGGGTAATGCAGCATTGTAATGTTAATATAGAAAATTCATTTTCCCCTTGAAAAATCACCGGAAAAGGTGGGGTCACAAGACATGTAAGAAAATTCTTGTTTGTTTACTAAACAGGTCAAGGGTACAGCTGTTTTCATTGATGGTTGCTCACAAAGTGTAAGTATAGAGTAGAAATTTCGAAAATGTTCATCAGTGATCCAGTAAAACTTATTAATACGCTTCTTATGCATACAACCACAAACTCGAATAGAAATGGGCAGTTTTCCCTACTTATAATGCCCATTTCCATCAACAAAGGAGGGATTACTTTTTATTATAGGAACAACCTTCGACTGCATCTCGGAGGTTTACAGGTAAACCTCAATAGAATAGGGACCCACCGCACTATCAGTTTATTTGTAGACGTTTATTTTTAGACGCGACTCAGAACGAGGTGCAACGCGGTTATTAATATTTACTGGTTCTCAACGATAATCTGCGCATTAATAGTACAGGGGTGCATTATGTCAGTACATGTAGTTTCTGGGATAGTAGACTTCAGTTCAGAGAGTAACACTGTTTAATTTGTTTCTATTTTTAACAATTTTGAAGTATTTGTTAAAGTCCAAACAAACCCACATATTCACAAATGTGTTAATAAAAAAGTATGAGAGTGGACCTTTGGAAACGGACGAACACGATAAATACAAAATAATGCAGTCTCGGTCGGATTGAGACTGTTCATGAACGGTAGTGAAACCTGCTTGCTACCGTTCACGCCCACTAGCCGCGGGTTGAGCAGAACTCAATATTCATAAAATCAACAGTACAGAATTGTAACCATCCCGAAGAAAGAATCTAACAAAATGCTATGTCCCGAAGAGCGAAATAAACAAACGGAATTTAGCTGGGAGAAGCGGTTATGAAGCCTGCGCATCACAAGTAACAGTCAAAACACTAAATTAAAAAGCGGACAACATATCCTATGGGTGGTTAAACAATACCCAGAGCCTTTATCGGCCAGAGTAACGTGTGTTAATTCAATATTCTCACCATTATCTGATGCAACCTGAGCATAGTTTCTAGTAATGTTCATAATACTTCAACTAAGTTAGAGAAATACAAGCTTTAACAGTCAAACACACACTGTTTTAAAAATTTACGTTTGGTTTACACATTGTTTTAAGAATTAATTTTCACATATTTAACATAATGCCTAAATAAATAAATTACATTAAAGGCACGACCTACAAACACTTCGGACTAATATAAAACAAAATATCGTGATACGTATCGCGATACGATGTATCCATATAGCCTTATATCGCGATACAACAACTGACATTACCCATTTTTGGTCTTAATATATTGTTTTTCTGTTTTCTTACCATGTAGTTATTGTATTCATTATTTTATTTAGATTAGACAGTTGAATGTTATCAGATTTTCATATGTTATACTATTTATAGGGCCAGTTTAAAGGGTCAGCTAAAATATAAACAAAATCATTCCGTTTATAGATATACCAACAAGGAATTGGTGTTTTCACATTTTAACATTAACTTACAAAATCGCGGAACACAACGTCCTCGTATTATAAGCTGACATCTTGTCAATTGAACAACATTGTGTCTGGTGAGCCCCGATTTTATTTCCGTACAATGCAACGGAAATACGGCATAGTTTAATAAGTATGTGAAACGTTATACTCATACTTAATATCTAGACGGCACCTATAGATTCATTTCTATGTCTGTTATTTTGAAACAAAAGTGTTTATGTTCAAATGTTCTGGCGGGCCTGTGATACTTTGTATCACAATTGTCTTGTAACTTTTATGACTGTCTCCATAAACACATGTACAGCCTGTTTTACTTTGTGAATTTCCGGTACCAGAATAATCTTAATTATCCAGACCTCTCTCGAGACATCTGTTAACGCTTGCAATCAGCTACGCATTTACTAATTTATCATGCAATTGAATTTAATCCCCCTAGAGACAGCAAGAAAATCCAAAACATAATATTTTAGTGCATAGAAATCAATGTTAATCTGAAACACATCCGATATACGTGTCCCATCAGTTTATCCCATGCCCTGCTCTCAAAACAGACACCTGGTTAGTATAAGCAGTGCCAATGTTTCAGTTAAGAAACTGTCCGGCGGACTTGTAAAAAATATCAAAGGCTGTAGTTTTTAATACACTATGTTAAACCGACATAACGTGAACTCTTTTTCTTAACAATACAAATACAAATTTGCGACAAGAGGTACATTTCACATTTAATGATGTATTACAGTATACATACCTAAATTGCTTAAAACAATCGAAACATTAATCTTAAGTGAATGTCTATTTTGAATGAATCCACGAACAAATTAAATCACAAAGGAGACCCATGCATCGTCACATATTGATATAGAATGGCATTTGACGACTGCACTCTTAATTCGCACAAACTCTATCAGGAAAACCATATTATTGATGCACCGGTATCCCAAACAAAGCTTATAGAGTATAAATCTGTAAAAATAACTGTGATCACTAAACATGCTAAAGGTGAACTATTTCGATACGCTGGGTACCGACCCTTAAGGGTAAACGTTTGAAGTTTATAATATTTTTAGAACAATGCTAGCGCTTATGTGATCGGACTTCTAGTCAATATGGAGTCTGATAACTAGTTCCGTAAAGTTACAAATGATCTTTTCAATCAACATTTGTCTAGTTTCTCGTCGATCAAATTACATGTATGTGAATGAAAGGACACGGACGTGAGACGAGAAAGCGGAGAGTATTTTCTAGACTGACATCAGTCATTAATATTATAACCTTTTAACTATTATTATAAAATGTCCTTAGCACTGAAAGAGGCAAATATCTCCACTTATAACTTGTATGATCTTATCTGATTAGTCCTTAATATTATAACTTATTAACTATTATTATAGACTTTCCTTAGCACTGAAAGAGGCAAATATCTCCACTTATAACTTGTATGGTCTTATCTGAACATTAAGGACTTGAGAAATCCATTCAACGACCGGACAGCCGAGTGGCTGGTAATTTATCATGTTACATCAATTTGGTCAAGCAGCTTACAGTTATGCTCTTACAACAAGAGCCATAACGTTCATATACTTAATGCCAGTAAAACGATCAATGGAATGTGCTCTCAGAGTGCTAGTTAGACGTACTATAAATATTCACACAACATTGGGACCTACAAAACATGTAACAAGGATATAATTGAAAGTAATGAAATATCTGTGTACATTATGTGAAGAAAATATTCTGAAGGCAAAGGCTCGCTTAAAACTCTTTCATAAATATGTAAAAAATCACGTATATAAGCGATTGACATAGTTACACGTGGTTTGCGTTTGGTGTTATCAGATTTACGAACATGAGAACTAGAGCTTCGCTTTCGACTGGAATATGTAGAAACAGGTCAATGTTATGGTCTTTTGAAATACTTCCTTGTTGATAAATATTATCATTAAGGCCCGGTGGAGAAATGGTGTTTGCAAGATTTCTGCCCTCTTTAACTCTTCTGTGTGTCTGGGTTTTATTTAAATGTTTTAGTGGTATTATTATAATATTTTTATGTTGCACCGGTAGAGTAGTGCAATTATTAAAACTATGACCTAACTCACGAAACGGTACACATACATTTTTATTTTTTTATTTTTTATTTTTTGCATTGTATTCAAGTTTTTTTCATGAAATCCATTACGTGGTCCCGCCTTAATTCCATTAAGCGATGGAATGGCTTATATTAGCAGGGTTTTATAACAGATATCTCGACAATTTTACTGCAAAATGCGAAAACCTGTTTATAATTATCTATTAACATTTTTAATTTTACAGTGTGCAAACTTTTTAAGTCTAAATTAAGGTTTTATTTTATACCCCAGCAAACACCATTTCTGCTTCTTTGAGAAGTGGTTGGATGGGGTATGAAAGTTACTACTCGGACCACGTAATAGAACTATTTAAAGGTTGACCGGTTTGTATAAGATACTGTTTATCTCACCGTAAATCATTTCATGTCAAAATTGAAAGACGTGAGATGTACGTCAATCGAAATTTGAAGCTACACATACATTTAACATTCTATCATAATTAAACAGCTGATTCAAAGTTCTCCGGCCATGTTTTGTTTCATGAACACGTTTATGTTTATTTAAATCGAAATCAATCCACAACAATATATATTTACAATTCACACATTGCAATATCTGTGAAAAGCGAGAATAAGATTTTATTTGAGGACGTAGAAAACGTTGAACAGGTAAATTAATCCACAGGTAAATGTATTTATCAATTATCTGGCAATAGTTGTGCAGCTATATACTTCAGATTTACCTTATTTCCCCGTGCAGTCACGCAGTGGTAAAATTAGTATCTACGTCATGCACATAATACTTATTTGTACATACAACTTATTAGCGGTTTTCAGTATTTGTTTCTCTCCGAGACTAACAAGAAATGTTCATATGATGTTTAAGAGTTAAATTTGTTAATTGATAATACTACCAAATAGGGTGGCCATTCATTTTTAATTAGCATGATCCTATGTGATATTTTTCTCAAAACAGGTGATCTAAGAGGATTTAAAGGCTAATGCATGAGATACGAAATAAACTTTTGTATCCAAAATCCGTAAGGAATCATATTTGAAATATGACGGACGATAAAGAGGGTTCCAACACTTTATACAAGTATCTAGCTCTACCATCATATAAGTAATAGAACCATCTATCCGTTTATGTTGTTGATGATTCACTTTTAAATGTTTATATATCTACACTCCTTTAAGTGTACGTTGTTGGTTGACTGTGAATGTTACAGTTCCTGCTTGACTTTTGCATATACGCACATTACCCTTGCTTCCCATTTTCAACCATTTTATGTTCGCGGTGTTTCACTTTCAAATGTATATATGTAAGACCCATATCGATGATCGGTCCCAGATCGAGGACATATTTTAAAATCGAGGGCCGATCCCATAACGATGGCCGATTTATGTTAAGCACAGATAAATAACTAAGGTTTACTGATTACACTGACAACAATCCTTAAACTAGTACCGACTATATAGCAAACTGTAATTACCCTCTGTCTACATGTATCTGTATAACTGTATTCATGTTTGTATAGTTCGACTATTATCAATGACGTTTGTTATTGCATGACGATTTGATTAAATATACTATTTGACAAATAAGCAGTAAAACTATTTCTCATGACAATGTTACGTAACATACCGACTGTATATCTCACAACTGTTACAACAGATGCACATACCTTTCTTTTTAATTGCAGGTACATGCTTCTTATTTGACATTCAAATTACAATAATAGGTTCCTTCAAGTTCAAGCTGCAGTATGTTTATTTTTTTAGCCCTAACGGAGATGATACAGACTGTGTCAAGTATTAACGTATAATAGGACCACCGGATTTGTATTAAATCACCAGATGTATCCAAACGTAAATTGAAACAACTAAGTCGAAAATAGCCCAAAAGTAACAGGCTATGTGAACGTTTTAAAAAAAGAATCAATACTTGATGTGTAAACTGATGTACTCTCTTGTTTTATTTTGCGTTTCAATAGACCTCCTATGCCTTTAATTGCATAGGTCGATACAGATTTTAATAATCTAAAACATACGTTTAGCAGAGCATAATTATGTATTACGTGGTTCCACCTTAATTACATTAAGCGATGGGAAAGCTTATATTAGCAGGATTTTACAACGGATATTTCGACAATAAAACATGTTTTTTACTGAAAACAAAATGCGATAACATGTTGAAAATTACCTATTAAATAGTTTAATTTTACAATATGCAAACTGTTTAAGCCGAAATTAAGGTTTTATTTCATACCCCATCAAACCCCGTTTTCGCTTCTTGGAAAATGGGTTGGATGAGATATGCTAGTTAATATGCGGACCACGTAATGGATATCTCAGATATATAAAAATAATCCAATAAATATCAGTAAGTTTACGGGAACTTCAATGTTAGTAACCTTGTGCCCTGCTCTTTTGATTCAGTTTGTGGTATAGTGCTGGACTTCATATAAGACAAAATTCTACTCTGCGTATAGCATTTCAAATGGAGAAAGTCACAAAAAACACAAGTGCTGGACTTCATATAAGACAATAATTCTACTCTGCGTATAGCATTTCAAATGGAGAAAGTCACAAAAACCACAAGTGCTGGACTTCATATAAGACAATAATTCTACTCTGCGTATAGCATTTCAAATGGAGAAAGTCACATAAACCACAAGTGCTGGACTTCATATAAGACAATAATTCTACTCTGCGTATAGCATTTCAAATGGAGAAAGTCACAAAAACCACAAGTGCTGGACTTCATATAAGACAATAATTCCACTCTGCGTATAGCATTTCAAATGGAGAAAGTCACACAAACCACAAGTGCTGGACTTCATATAAGACAATAATTCCTCTCTGCGTATAGCATTTCAAATGGAGAAAGTCACATAAACCACAAGTGCTGGACTTCATATAAGACAATAATTCTACTCTGCGTATTGCATTTCAAATGGAGAAAGTCACATAAACCACAAGTGCTGGACTTCATATAAGACAATAATTCTACTCTGCGTATTGCATTTCAAATGGAGAAAGTCACAAAAACCACAAGTGCTGGACTTCATATAAGACAATAATTCTACTCTGCGTATAGCATTTCAAATGGAGAAAGTCACACAAACCACAAGTGCTGGACTTCATATAAGACAATAATTCTACTCTACGTATAGCATTTCAAATGGAGAAAGTCACAAAAAACACAAGTGCTGGACTTCATATAAGACAATAATTATACTCTGCGTATAGCATTTCAAATGGAGAAAGTCACATGTTATCAGATATACCTGGTCTCTTACATTTTTAAAAAGAGTTCGGAAGATGCGCAATGGTTATAGCTCTACTGGTTTTAGGCTCTATCCTGTCCTTAAAGCTACACAATTCCGATAAAAGGCACACTAGAACTAAACAAATCTAACGGTTATTACGCATGTTGTACTAAGTGATTACTGTATACGTGTGTGTTCATATATACAACATGCCCACTACCTAAATTCACTGAATATTAATGAGATAAGGCGGTACTGTATGAGACGCTTCGGGTACTTTGTGAATCGACCACTGGTCTTATAACGGGTATAAAAGCGGATTTTAACAGACGGCATTTTACCACCGAACTGATGAGACCAATCTCAGTAGAAAGACCTAATAGGAAATACAAGTCATTAAAAATTGAAAATGAAGCTAAAGATGTACTTACTCAAACAATCTTATAAGTCCATATTTATATATAATCCAAAACAATACCTATAATAAACGTAGCGGCCTTTTAACAAAGACCCTTTGCAACTATCCCGTTGCATCTATACAAATAATCCTCCATTTTTATGTGTGTGTGTGTACTGTATATTGACACAAAACACAAGGGAGACATTGTTTACTAATGTACACAGCTGCTTGCTCTAAGATAATGCCTTTTGAATAAACCTTTTTTTTTAATATAAAGACTGTTTGAGGTCATTGTCGTGTAAAACGGCGATAAAAACCGTCATGCAGCGCGCTGCCGGAAAAGTAAGTTTGGTTTATGTCTACTGCGGACCCATAGTTTATTTTAGGGTACATTTATTTTTAGACAGGTCATGAAGAGATAATTATCTCAAGGCGCAAACGTATATACACGAACGTAGGTCCGGAGTACATTTGTTTAGTCTTTTACATTGTACGACATAGACGCATTTAGCCAAACTCACTTCCAGATTATATCACTATAACAAGATCACACCCTCTACATTCATAACCGATATAATAATTCAATACTGGACTGTTCTTCTTATTTTGCATTATGCTGTCGCATGAATGATTTTAGTAGCGGTGGTCCAGAGTGGTGAAGCGGTATTTCAAGTTCACCGCTACGGTCGTGGGTACGAATCCAGATCGTTCCCAGATTTCATGAGGCATTCAGTACTTGTCCTACTTATGAAAAAGTCGGTGGTCTGCCTCCCCCACGAACAAATCGACCATCATATATACCTAAAATGTGCTGAAGATGACTTAAAACACCATGCATCAATAAATGTATTTTATTGTTTGTTTTGGTGGAGCCAAAGTCCCGATCGTCGTTTTCTCTTTAATCTGAAGGTATATAGAAAACAATCTATCAACCAGGATCCGGTGCCAATGATACGGATTGTGTCTGTTACCATTTACGTGGTCCCGCCTTAATTTCATGAAGCGATGGGAAAGCTTATATTAACAGGATTTTATGAACAATTGCGATATGTTTTAAATGTTTTAATTTTACAATATGCACACTTTTAAAGCCCAAATTAAGGTTTTATTTCATAACCCAGTCAACCCTGTTTTCGCCTCTTGGAGAAGGTAATGAAAGTTAATACTCGGACCACGTAATGCAGAATCGCACACATTTTTTACAGAGCAACCAGGGTCCGGTGCTCTGAAATTTAGATATGATGCAAATATCACTCTTACCCTATTGTAATCCCAATAAAACGGGACAGTGTAAATGGAGATATCCCTGCCAGGTTATATTCTCTAACAAACAAGACATCATTTACCCTGAGTTGTCATTATAGGTTTCAATTACATCTGCCTTAGAATCTGGTAAAAGACAACATGAAATCTTTCAATGCAATGCAAGAAAAGATCTGCGACAAGAGGTGCACAGTTCTTACCCATAGCGATAGCAACTATTTGTCTATAATAGGTATCTCCATACCTGACTAAATTAGTGCCTAACAGGGAAATGAGTGATTCACAAACTTCTTGCATTTCGACTTAATGCAATTCTCTAAAATGCCGTTAGCAAAAATGCTGTAATATGTTTACAGGCCTAAAATGTAGTTTTTTCTCTAGTGAAAGTTTTTTCAATGAGAACAATCTAGTCTTTGATAAGGTGGTGTGGTAAGGTTGTATATGGTGTTGAAAGTCATAAGTACTTATCAATGAAAATGACCCACTATATACTAAACAGGTACGCTATGTTAAATAACATATCATATCAGGAAACGAGCTTTGAATCTTAGAAGTTAGGACGATACTGAAGAGACGGTATCTTGATCTGCTGCGTGTATTTAAAACTATATACACCTTGTAATGCCTTAATACATTTATTAAAATGTTAATATGGGTTCATCATTGACATCTGTTAATGCCAAAATATTACCATTGCATAGGTATAAGAGTTTAAATTACCATTACATAGGTATAAGAGTTTATATACCATGTATAAGAGTTTATATAACCATTACATAGGTATAAGAGTTTCTATTACCTTTACTTAGTTATACCAGTTTATATTACCATTACAGAGGTATACGCGTTTATATAGGAATATATTGACTACATCTTCTTTATGTTTACGGGCCGGTCATGTGACTGATGACGTGTGTTTAGTGTTGCTTTGCTATGCTATGCTGTTTGTGTTAGTTCCTTTGCATACAATTCTCAGTTACGTAATTATAATTTGCACTACAGGCCACACGGGATCAGTGCTTGTATTAAGAACATGCGCGTAACAAATGCTGGCAGTAGTGTTTGATCTGCTTGAGCAATGCTGCATTGAACGCGAATTTAATATTAGATTTAAATAAAATGGATTTTAAAAGTTAAAGCAGAAAATGAGTACAAAATATAATTTATATTTAATTAGACAAAGCTGATAAGTATAAGCATTCGTAAAATAAAATACAAATACGCGAAATGTTCTTGAAACAGATTTTTCAATTTCGATTTTATACATAAATGATATGTGATATGACTGCATGCCTTGTTTGACAGTGATATAACTGAAGATTGATTCAAACTAAAGATGTATTTAATTGTGTTAAGGTTGCATATTATCCTATGTATGCGTGTACTTGTTCAAAACGCTGCCGCGCAAACATGTGGAGCAAAACGTCTTATTAATTTTAGTCGGAACCACTTCAATGTTCACCTAACTGGATACACGATCCAAAATATGACCGTACCTGCTCTTGCCGATTGTGCGCGTGGGTGCTTTTTTTAGACGATTTTAGTCCTTCAACATGGCTGCGTCAATTGGACTCTGTGAGCTTAACTCAGTCAACAGCAGTACGAATCTTATTCCGAACTTAGTTGCCGAAAAGAAGTTCAATTACTTCGATCTCTAGATATATTTCCTGACGTAAGTATGTGTTTTTCTTATTTTTCGGACTGCGTTGTGAATTTAATGAAATCATTCAATTCCAGTAATAGAATAGCAAAAAGGCTACAGGCGCAGCGAATTCAATATTAATTATGCAGAAGACAAGTCTGTTGAACGCATTATGGCTGAGAAAGAAATTATAAAACTACATATGGTGTATTCAGGATATGAGAATCGGATGTCCAAACAGCGGAAAATTATCAAAACTCATGCCAACCACCCAAGTGCTAAAACAATTCGATTCCTGAGAATCGCTTTGAGTATTCCAATTGTTAATATATCCTAGCTGTCGGAGATAATAATAAATACATTGTGTTTTCGTATAGGCCAAAGCATTTTGTTAGAAACTGGGACCATACACCGCTGGCTATGGAGTGGTATTTTATTACCGCATTGAAGGTTCCATTTTCACCGTCATATGCAACCATTTTTGGGATGGCTCAAACATTCGTGCTATTGCCATTTTATACATTGAGTTCTGTCCATCCCGGGGCTTGAGGGCGTGAACTGCAGCAACCATGTCTTACCGCTCATGAACAGTCTCAATCCAACCAAGACTGCAATATTTCGTATGTGTCGTGCTCGGCCGTTTCCAAAGGTCCATTATCATACTCTTTTTTATAACACAGTGGCGTTGCTTGTGCAGTGTGGTGGCAGTAAACCTTCTCCCCGCGCTTGCAATCAGTACTGTTATTCATTCGATATTTGGAGATCGCTGATCCCGATACTTATATTTAGTGATCGGTGTGGTACATTTTTTTACAATTTCTTTTGTTTTCTTACTTAATTTTCGATTCGGTAGTTCCACTACTCCGGTCGATAAAAGACTCTGGGTATTGTTTAACCACTTATAGAATATGTTGTCTGCTTTTAATTTAGTCTTTTGGCTGTTACTTGTGATACGCAGGCTTCATAACCGCTGCTCCCAACTAAATTTCTTTTTGTTTATTTCGCTCTTCGGGGCATACAATTTTATTAGATCCTGGGACCATACGCCGCTGGATATAGGGATGAAATAAAGATACGAATATTGCTATATCCACCGCCATATGCGTGCCATCTTCGGGATCGTTAAAATGCTGTACTGATGATTTTTATGAATATTGAGTTCTACTCAACCCGGGGCTAGAGGGCGTGAGCGGTAGCTAGCATATTTCACTACCGCTCATGAACAGTCAATCAAACCGAGACTGCAATATTTCGTATGTGTCTTGCTCGGCCATTTCCAAAGGTCCATTATCATACTATTTTTTACTAGTATTGGACTGAAATAGATTTTTTTATATTATATCGTGCTCGGCGATTTTCATTTCCCGCTTTCGTACAGTTGTTATGGCAGTACCGGATCCCTAACGGTAAAACGACTGCAAGCTTTATAAACTTTGCGATAAACTATAAACTCTATACAGTTTAAGAAAGATTATTACCTCATCTAATAAACAATACTAATTAAGATTTAATTTGACATCGATGATCAGGCACACTTTCCTGATAAAATACACCACTATTCATGTCAGCAACGGATCGTTTTGTGAGTAGCAGATAGCGCCCCCTTTTGACACAGACAGATAACTCACTCCTGTTATTGTCATTAGGAACTTTCTCCAAACATCAAATAATAATTGTGCAAGTGGTTGGAGTTTGATTTTATGGCACATCCAGCACTTTACAAAAGGTAAAGAAGTGGTTAAAATAATCAAGCTTTAACCAAGACAAAATAATTGTAAATAAATATAAAATATAAATATTATATAAATAATATTTTTTTAACAGCATCATGTTATCTTATTTGTCAAAACTACAAATTATAATCTGGAACACCTGATTTCATTATCATTTTCCTCAGAAAACTGGCCATTAACCTTCATTCTTTGCTTGCGATTACTTAAATATTATGTGAACAATTTAATGGTTTTGTCTGAGAAATGATACAATTTAAGTTTATACAATAGTATTTGATGATCCACAAAGATAAATGCCTTTTTTAAGTCGAGAAATATTGCTCCTATATATCTTCCAGAATCTATGTCTTTTAACCATGAATCAATTAGCCTTGTTAAAGCAGTTTGACAGGAGTGCAATTGTCTGAATCCTGATTGTGTCATATGTAAAAGATCAGTCGTTGAAAACATTTATGTAATTCGGTAGCTATGTGACGTTCGAAAACTTTTAAAATGGTCGGAATAATAGAAATTGGTCTATAATTGTTCGGGTCGGTTCTATCCACAGTTTTAAAAATTGGAATAACAAATGCTTTTTTAAGAGAATCGGGAAATATTCCATAATGTATACTACTGTTTATTTTATGTACAATATATGGTCCCCACAATATTTAAGAATTCTAGGTCCTATTCATTCAAGTCCTGTAGATTTCATAACATCTATTTGTCAATTATTTGTTTAACTTCGTATGGTGTTATTTCTTCTATAGAAAAGGAATTGAACTCCAGTTTTTCGTTCATATGTTGTTGCAGTTTTCTGAAGTTTTCCGTGACAAATGACGTTTATTCTATAATATTAGATATATTTATGAAATGTTCATTTAATGCGTTTAAAATATTCAAATTCCCATCTATAGTATTATCATTTATAATTCAAGTTTTAGGTAAAGATGCATTATCCAATCTGCCTTCATTAGGATTACTTATCGTTCGAAACGTTTTCCACAAATAGCTTGGAATTTTATTTTCTCTGATAGCGTCATTATAAAAGTTTGTTTGCTTTTCTTTATCATAGATACAATTTTATTTCTCATAGTTTTATATTTATCAAAATCGCCCTGCCTGTGTAATCTATCTCGCTCAAATATAGCGTTTTTGATCACTTCATTAAACCATCCTGGTTGAGTCTGATATTTGACTCTCTTCTTTTTTACAGGAGCATGTTTACATAAAATGTTATTAAGTAAATTATAAAGGCAAGTAAGAGACTGATAGGGTCACTGTACAATTCAGT
Organism: Cyrtodaria siliqua; assembly: GCA_037043455.1. Lineage (NCBI taxonomy): Eukaryota > Metazoa > Mollusca > Bivalvia > Adapedonta > Hiatellidae > Cyrtodaria > Cyrtodaria siliqua. The sequence goes on along the minus strand of JAWPHD010001570.1, from coordinate 107,315 downwards.
CAATTCAAGTGGAGCCATAGCTAATTGTTCTTGAATAAGTTTAGATCAAACTTCTTGAGAGACTTATAATTAATAGATATGTGTGTATTGTTTTTACTTATAATTGGCCTGAATAATCGTGTGCAACACACAGGATAGTGATCACTTATTCTGTAAAATGGAATATTAACATCAGCAAGTATATTGGGATCTGTGGTATAAATATGATCAATTATGGTCGAACTCTTTTGATTTACACGCGTTGGAATTGTCACTAATTGTGTCAGGTCGAATTTCTGTATAAACGATTGCCATCGCTTGTTTTTGAACATTTCGGCTGAATTATTAGGCTTGTAATTAAGATTTAAGTCACCAAGAATGTGAGTTTCAAAATGTCAGCAGTTTCAATATGCCTCCACGTTTGGTGAACATTTGGTGGTCTATAAACAAAATTTAAAGAAACGGTTTAGAGACCTGTATATTTACTTGAATCCATATAGATTCAATTTCATTTGACTCTATATCAAGTCGACGAGTATATGTGATTTTGATTCGAAATAAATACTATAAGACCGCCTCCTTTCCGATTCGACTTCCGGTCTCGCCTTTCAAATGTATATCCGGGAATCTGCAAAATATTATCGAATACATTTTCAGTGAGAAAGGTTTCACATAATCCAAGAATTTTGGTTGAATTAGTGCGAGTCAATTGATATTTAATTTCATCTAATTTTGGTAACAGGTGTTGTATATTCAAATTGGCAATATGTATTCCTTTTGACCTTGTGTTAAATATAAAACTAGATTTTTCATAATCCTTATCATGTAAAAGTGTATTTCCATGTAATGAATTACTATTTGAGTTATCGGGTGAGTAATATTCTCCCTTAATAATAGCATTATGTGTAGTGCTTATTTGCAATGTTGGTTTATATAAACCATCGTAAAATGTCGATAATGAATTTTCCCTCAGGAGATAGTTAGTATAATTTAAAACTGTGTTATATAAGATAAATTAAACAAACATGAAACATAAAACAAATTACAAATTATATTCCTTTTACCTCTGGGATACGTAATGTGGAAGGAAGTTCTAATTTAGTTTCATAATTTGCAATATGCATGTCATTCCGATAGTTGGGGGAGTCTGGAAAACATACATATTAAGAAAATGAGATATAAGGAATTCCTTAAAATTTATAAAGGAAGTACGTTCAGGTATAGGGAGGAGGCAAACATACCATTTCATCCAGTGTGTACGCTCTAGGTTTATCATCAAATGCAAGCTTATGAAATATGTTATAAATATAAGCTTTATTTATTTCTATACCTGCGATCGACACAGCAAAATTGCACTCCCATTACTGAATGCACAATAACCTGTTCGAGATTCGGATTAACAATCCATATTCCTTTTACCACGGGAATATGTAGTCAGTTGAGCAAAAGATTATGTTTATCAATATTCTGTTTGAATTGTGGACGTTATCGTTTGTTCAATAGTTGTGTGATTTAATACGATTCTCGGTACATACGTGCATACGTACATCAACATCCTTCGAGAAAATATAGCATAAAAAACGAGTACGATAATGGACCTTTGGAAACGGCCGAGCACGATACATACGAACTATTGCAGTCTCGGTTTGATTGAGACTGTTCATGAGCGGTAGTGAAATATGCTAGCTACCGCTCACGCCCTCTAGCCCCTGTTACAAATAATGTTAATGCATTTTTCAACATGAAATGGTATAAACTGTACAATATCAGGTGTATGTTTTGTTGAAATTACATTGAGAAATAGACATATTATCAGACGAATATGTAGTTAAAATCGACATGCATGGTAATGCATATGGTTTGTCATTCCGCGTGTCAGGCGTTCGAATCCCATGTTGAGCATGTTACTGTATAGGTAGCTTATAACTAAATGAAGTTTGGGATTGCATTTGGGGTCACTGGGGTCAAGGTCATTGTTACTAAAAATAGAAAACCTATTTTTGCTCAATAACTTTAGTTGGGAATGAGATATTGGAACGAAACTTGCTATATAGGTACCTTATATAGAAAGGAAGCTTGGGATTGCATTTGGGGACACTGAGGTCAAGGACAAGGCTACTGTTACTAAAAATAGAAAACATTTTCTTCCGCTCAATAACTTAAGTAAGGAATGAGATAATAGAATGAAATTTGCTATGTAGGTAGCTTATAATAAAACCAAGGAAGTTAAGGATTGCATTTGTGGTCGCTGGGGTCATGGTCAAGGTAATTTTAACTAAAAATAGAAAAAAAGGTTTTCCGCTGAATAACTTAATTTTGGAATGAGGTATTAGAACGAAACTTGCTGTTTAGAAACCTTATATGGAAAGAAAGCTTTCGATGGGATAAAGGGACACTGGGATTAAGGTCAATGTCACTGTTACTAAAAATAGAAAAACGGTTTTCGCTCACTAACTTAATTAGGGAATGAGAGATTAGAATGAAATGAGAGATAAGAATGAAACTTGCCGTGTAGGTAGCTTATATGAAAAGGAAGTTTGAGATTGCATTTTGGGTCAATAGGTCAAGGTCAAGGTCATTGTTACTAAACATAGAAAAACGGTTTTCGCTCAATAACTTTAGTTGTAAATAAGATATTGGAATTAAACTTGCCTTTTGTTAGTTACTTTATTTTCATCTTACAGGTACTGTAATAGCATTTCGAACGGAACACCTGATGTTCGTGGAATGTCCACGTTTCTTATTTTGTATTATGTTTTGCGAAATTGTTACATAAGGCATGTGGTATTTGGCATAATGACTAACAACATCAGCAGTAATAACGGCAGTCTATTAATTTGAGCACATGTTTCAGTCAAAGGTGATTCAGTATTTACATACACAATTAGTTCATATTTAGATCAGTTGTGAACTGATAGTTTTAGATGTAAATACTATCATACAATGTATGAGTATTCTTAGAATTTGAGAGCGGCTGTTGGAATTTATTATATCAGGCGTCAGCGGAACCTTAAATCGTATACGTACTATAGGCACCCTCTTAATATGACACCAGAGATCATCATATGCGTTATTGTAAAATCTTCATTTTGCACTCATCTCCGTAGTTTGCTTTTTTTCATACGGGCCCAATAAATTATCGCCGTATTGCTTTAACGAGTTGTATATGTAAAACCATGGAACGAATGATTACTGAAAGACTCGTTTGGTACCTGGAGTCCAACAAGCTGATAACAAAGTATCAAAGTGGATTCCGGCGCCAACGAGGCACAACAGACAATCTCATTCGATTTGAATCATTTATTAGGGAAGCTTTCATAAAAAAAGAACATCTAGTCGCTGTATTTTTTGACTTGGAGAAAGCTTATGATACTGCATGGAAGTACGGTATTATGAATGATCTTCATGACCTTGGTCTTAGAGGCCGATTACCCATTTTTATAGAGAAATTCTTAGATGACAGACAATTTCGTGTCTGAATGGGTTCAACCCTCTCTGATATTCATGAACAGAAGATGGGTGTTACACAGGGCAGCATACTCTCTGTCACACTTTTTAATATAAAGATTAACAGTATAGTAAAATGCATCAATCCAGGTGTGGATTGTTCGCTATACGTTGACGACTTTGTTATATGTTATCGTGCAAAACATGAATACTATCGAGAGACAATTACAACAATGTCTAAATAAACTTCAGACCTGGTCTGATGAAAATGGTTTTAAATTTTCTAAGTCTAAAACTAATTGTATGCACTTTTGTCAACTTCGTAAACATCATGAAGACCCTCATCAAACACTGGATGGGTCACCAATACCAGTAGTGGATGAGATAAAATTCCTTGGTCTTATTTTCGACCGTAAATTAACGTTTATACCACACCTTAAATACTTGAAGGCCAAATGCCTTAAAGCTCTGAACTTACTTAAAGTTGTTGCAAACACTAATTGGGGAGCAGATCGAAAAGTCCTCTTGCGACTTTACAGATCTCTTATCAGATCCAAGCTGGACTACGGCTCGACAGTATATGGATCGACTCGCAAGTCGTACTTGCAGATGCTCGACCGACCCTATACATAATCAAGGATTACGACCCGCCTTAGGCGCCTTACGTTCATCACCAGCCGAAAGTCTATATGTTGAAGCTAATGATCCATCACTGTCTCATAGACGGGACAAATTAGCTCTTCAATACGCTATTAAATTAAAGTCTAACTCTTCAAACCCAACTTTCGATAATGTTTTTAATCCTAGTTGGGGACCTCTTTTTGATCGAAAACCGAAGGCCATTCGACCATTTGGTCTTCGTATTAAACCAAAATTAAGAGACACTGAAATCGACCTAAATTTGATTGCCAAGTACAAAGTACCACAAATTCCACCGTGGACTTAGGAAACACCAACAATTATTTTTGATCTTTGTAATAATAACAAATCCAGCACAGACCCTACTGTCTTTTAAAGCAAATTTAATGAAATTAAATCGAAATACAGTAACTTTCAACATATCTACACAGATGGCTCTAAAGATGGAGATAAGGTAGCTGCAGCAGCTGTTGTTCACAAACACAGCATAAAGAACCGCCTGCCTGACAAGGCCTCTATCTTTTCAGCTGAACTTAAGGCAATTGAACTGGCCTCAAATTATATTCAGGAATCTGATGATGACCATTTTGTAATATTTTCTGATTCCCTTTCATCTCTTCAAGCACTGGGTAATATGAAACATGATAACCCAGTTGTGCTTCAACTTTTAGAAAAGTACAATTCTCTTATAATTGATAATGTTATTATTTTCTGCTGGCTTCCAAGCCATGTAGGAATACGTGGTAATGATAGAGCTGATAGTGCTGCTAAGGCAGCATTATATTTACATATAACTAATACCAAATTACCTTATACTGATTTTAAAAGTTGTATTAACACATATATTCGTAACTCTTGGCAAGCCGCTTGGGATTTGTCAGTTAACAATAAACTCCATCCAATTAAACCGTTACTCGGAGAATGGCGTTCTTCTAGTAGACCCATTCGTCGAGAGGAAGTTGTCCTAGCCCGGTGCAGGATAGGGCATACACGTTATACTCATTCATATTTATTACAAGCTGAGCAATTACCAGAATGTATACCCTGCTTTGCACCGTTAACGGTCAAACACATATTATTGGAATGTGTAGACTTTGATCCTATGCGTCAAAGGTACTACAATGTTAATACTATGAAAGAGTTATTTGATACTGTAGATTTTAGTCTTGTTTTAGATTTCCTGAAAGAGATCAAACTATATAAATCATTGTAATGTGTTCTTATATATATTTACTTGTTTATATACCCGTTGACGGGCATTTGTTGATTTACATACATAGTTTATATTACACCTGATCATCCCTTATTTTTTAATAGTTTTATATTTATATATTTACATTAATTTTTAATTAATACTTCATTTTTCATAATTTTTTGCGCACAATATGACCTATTTATGTGTCGACGTGCCGTAAAGCACCATTTATTCATTCATTCATGCTTTTTTCCTAAATCGCTAACACAGCAATTTAATTATGATTATAACTATAATCCGAACAACTGTTCAGCACACTACAGCATGCTATATATTTAATCATGTTTTTTTCAATAATGCATCATAAAAACGTAGTATTAAAAACACACGTGACTATATCAAAGACAACTTCAAAGATTTTGACATATTGTATTTTAACGAAACGATTCTATGAATGGATGTTTGCAATGAAATTGTTTTTTAAACAATTTAATCATTAAAATTAAAGGGATGTAGCGACACATCCAAACAAGCTCTGTTATTGAGAGTTCTGACAAACGTCGGAAAATGTGAAAGCTTTATCAAAATCGGATGACCAACCAAAAAGATATGTTCATTTGAATGTTGTTTTAAAACGCATATGTGAGCCGTCATTTTGAGGACTATGAAGTTATAGTTTCAAATTACCATATATGGAATACTGATAAAAATCATTTAAAACAAAGGAAATCTCTGCAAATTAATGCAAAATCATTTACTGCATTATATAAAGCATTATTGCCTGAATCATACGTATGTTTCATACAGTTGCTGTCATTTTTACCTTTAAATCAATACTAAAAGTATTCATATTTATAAATGTTCCATATATGGTCATTTAGAACTATGATCTCAAAATGACTGCTTCCATATCCGTTTCAACAGAACCTTCTAATGATAATATATGTTTTCCCTTTTTTTACAATTTTTGTTTTTAAAAATTTCAATAATAAAGATTGCTTGGTTGTGTCGCTACATTCCCGCTAAAGCTCCAACTCATATTACTAACAGTTCGCGTATATAAACAGATCCAATTGCTATTCCAATCAATCTCACTTCATTTTATTTAAATCTGGTATTTATGAAACAGTATAATGTATAAGTAGTAGGTATTCGTTTATTAAAATCGATAATTCTGTAAATGTACGTTTAAAAGAGAGTCTGGAATTACAAACACACAGACTTTTACAACGTAAAATACTTTAATAAGAAAAGCAGACTGGACGATTTGGTATGCTGGGTCTTTAGATACCCTGCTCATTGTTTATTGTAAACGCATTGATCATGAAAGTATGTATTCCACACTTTATATCTAAGACGAACACATATTTTAAATGATATTTATATTGAAAATGAAATCACTAATATCATATCAAATCAAGTTGTAAATAAAGCTAGTGGACCAGACGATTTATGTCATCGTATCCCGAAGGCAACCTCAGAGACAATGTGTCGTCCTCTTTATGTTCTATTTAATCGTTCAATTCAAGAAAGATACTCGTATACACACAATACTGGAAAAGGGTTGATAATAGGGCTGCCGCTTTGGAACGGTCAGTGGAAAGGAGTCGCTGGGGGTTTAAACCAGGTTCAATGGTGCAACAGACCTCACTCTTACCCTATTGTCATCCCAAGAAACGGGACAGTGTTATATTCTCTAACAAACGAGGCACATTAATAGGCAATATATAAGTAAAACACTTAAATGATCATGTATATATAAAACAGTCACAATGTAAGTACTCAGTGGCTTAGCAGAAGCCAAAGCAACACGACCACAACTCGTTAAGTGTACGACAAGACGAGATTTAAGACAAACATCAAACGTTACCTCCCTATAAGGATATAGGTAAACGTCATCATATAGTCCACAATACGTCTGGTCATCGCACAATCAAAGAGGAAAGCATAGTGGCGAACTGTAAATGGATCAACCACTAAACATGTAGTGCGTTTCAAAATGATAGGGTCAAAAGGAAATTCGAAGGCAGTAGTTTAGCCGTTTATTTAGAGACAGATATTAGTAAGTATGTAGTATGCAATGGGAATAGGATATTATGACAGAGAATATGATGTTTGTGACGGAACATCAAACATTGCAATTATTTTCTATTAAATATTGCATGAATCAGTGGCGGTTATCTTTTCCATTTTCGTTAAAGATCATGTAAATTATTTATATTTTAACTAGTTCTCAATATTTTTAATCGCTTCTAGTATGACTTCCTCCGTAGAAAAAATAGTTTACTCTCACGAGACCCATCTCAAAGCTTATAATCAGTCTTGCATGCGTTATTTTATCATATACTTGCATTTAATTCCCTAGAGATAACAAGGCCATCCAAGACTTTAGTGTCTAGAAATGTTAACCTGAAATGTATAACAATACATGTCCTATCAGCTGTTCCCATGCCCTACCATCAAAACAAACATCTGGTGTTAGTATAAGCTTCATTTAAGAACTCAGCGGCGGGTTCATATCATGTCATATAAATATGTAGTGGGCGGGACATGAAGACCACCGATACCAAGGATCTAGTCCCGCAGTATTGTTGTGGTTCAAGTTCCAAACACCGGGTTGTGATCTCGCACAATATATACTCCCTAAACACATGCATTTCTTATCCGGTATGGATTGTTATGTATATATTTACTAGATATTGAACACAATCCAAAACATAAACCATAAGTGGGTATAAAAGTCGAACGGAGCGTGTACTGTCAGCATCAAGCGTAAATATGCAGCTTCGTGGTGTTTTTAATTATGTAACTGTGTTGTAACTTTAAATAGCATATTTAATAAAACTTTTACTTTGATTAACGGACGTGAGTCAAATAGCGTCGCAAGATATACTAACAAGAAAACAGTGATACAAAGTACCACAAGCCGGTCAGAACAGCTACACAATAAGACAGGAAAGATGTGTGTAGATGTCATAGATATACTTTTGTTTTTAATTATCTATCAGAAGACATATATATACTTTTTAAGGAAGATATGAACATCAGATAAATTAGTCATGTTTTTGACAAAATGAACATGCTTTTAATTTTGGCCTTGTATAATGCTATACTATGAATATAATACATCTGATATAATATATGCTGAAAGGAAAAAGAAACGCATACTGGGTATTTCCGCTATATATTGTATGTTTAATATGCTACTGTTAATCGAATGGTACAGGGCGACATTAGGCCTGTCCTTACGGAAAGAAAGTGTAAACAGCACACAACAATGGTTACCTCTTTAAAAAAGTTTCATTATCGACCACATGCGCATTTGGCTCAAGCAGGTGATCAAACAGACTTTATATGTTGCAATCTATTAACATTAAGCATAAAACTGAAATGGCTTGACTTTTTCAAGCGAAACTTCAGCATGTATGCATTTCGTGTAACAAAGTATATTTGATTAAAAGGTCTACTACATGGCAGAGTTGTTCTTTCTGTAATTAGTTTTAGCCCCTTTTTGTACACAAACACGTTGAGTTATATCTGGAACAATTACGTGAAATTAGGTGTGTATAATAGTGTAGTATAGGCATTTTTGGGAGTATGCGTTTCTTTTTCCTTTCAGTATATGTAATGGCTCACTAATTAGAACGTTGATCAATTGTTAGAATGTAACGTACAGGGTAATTATCATAGTGATAAACACACTGAAATACTGAAATGACAACCTAATTATTTAAATTTATAATATGATGGCAATATATAGAGAATATTATGTCAGTGCCTTTTACTAGCAAGTTTATTAGACGAGGCTTAGAAAACGACGAATGGCCATTCTTCGTTTTCGTGCCGAGCCTAATAAACTTGATAGTAAAAGGCACTGACATAATATTTTATTTATCATGTAGATTATCCACATTTTCTGTATGAATTACTATTATAACCTATTTCTCAGAATGTAACGCTTATCGAGGACGCCGCCATGTTGTTGTTTTTTGTTTGTTTTATGACGTCAGGCAACGTTACGTGAATGACGTCAGATAACGTTACGTAAATAAACGCCGAAGGATTCCGCATTGATTTGCTCTATTGGTCAGTGGCTAATAAAGCAAAATGTATTAGGTCACCCCTTTATTAGGCAGAAAAGTGCATATCTGCATGATAAAATAGTGTCTGTGAAAGTTATCTCTGTATTTTAGCAATGTGAGTTTACATTAGAACAAAGGGTTTAATGTTAGAATATAGTGTTTTTTTTTATTGAAATATGATCTATATTTCATGAGAATAATTAGCAGTAGAGCAAACACTCCTTTAAACTCTTTAAAAAGATGCGTTAATTAAAGCCCCATCTGATATTTAAAAGCCAGAAGATGAGCTGGCAAAGGTTTCTTTATAAATTATGCATGTTTCAATTCAGAGGTCCCTTTTTCAAAATTTTGAATAAACTACTGTAAAATAAATTATGAAAAGTTAAACAAATACACATTTAAACATGTTAAATCAATTGGTGTAATTTTTTTTTAAACAATCATTTGCAAAGAATAGTTTCAAACAATAATTTAAACCAACTGTCAAACAATTTGAATTTGCCGGGAGGAGCCTATGAGGTTATGACCCTTGCTAATACAGAATGTAAACATTTCCCACGTACCTGTGTTTATCTACTCTGTATTATCATCAAAACCAGACAATGTAAAGCATCACAATTTAAAGCGAGTTATCAAAAGACCATCAAAAAGGCACTAAACCTTGATTTTGTGTGGTTGTAACTGCATAGGAAAAGTTTCAATGTTCATTTGTGAAATGTTATTGTGATTCAATTTAAATATAGAGTCGGCTGCTTCAGCATACATGTGTAGGACAATCAGCTATTTTAGTTGACAGACAGGCTGTGTGCAGCAGTGGTAATTCGCCCCACCTACAAATATTTTCTACCCTGGCAGTAAATGTTGGGGGTTTAAATATAATCAAAATCTGTTTATTGATTGAAGAGGTGTTGTTTAAGGCAAATTGTTGATAAGACGGCGCGAGGTTTAAAAAAAATTAAGATTGCCGTGTGTCCCTTTAATAAAGTGCAAAGTCAATCACTAATCAGTGACGCTACCGAATCTAGAACCAGTATGCGCAGAAAACATAATTACAGACTGTATCCCTGAAATTTACATCTATTTTTTGTAGTAAAATACAGACAAAATAACAGAAAGCCAATAGCACGAAATAAATACAACAAGAGCATGAAGGCTCCGGATATATTACAGTAATCAATCGACGTTGAGTGTTTTAATAAACTATGTGAGATAGATTTAACTTAAAATCTCTTTCATAGCAATAAAACACAAATCTGCGGCAAGAGGTGCACAGTTCGCAGCCAGTGGAATACCATCCGTTTGTCTATACCAACCGTGTGTATATAAACAGTGAAATAAGTGCTTCAGAAACATCTTGGCAAGTCCACATATACGTGTGATTGTCTCAATTGCCGAGAGTAAAACGTGTTTTCATATCGTTACAGGCCCAACCCTGTAGTTTTTTTCTCTAGAAAACATAGTTTGACGTACGCTTGTTTTTGTTAAGGTTTTGTTGTAAAATTGCGCTAGATAGTGTAGAAAATTAAAAAAAATCTAGATGAAATTTAACGGTATTTGCACGTTTTATCAAGAAGGCTTTGAACGTTTATTTATAGTCTGTATAATGGTAACGTCAAATGCTAAATGAATGGCTAGTTTAATGTTTGTCTTTAATCTTGTTTTGGCGTGCCTTTATGTACTTATTATCTTGCTGCTCTGGCCTCTGCTAAGAGTACCTGCGTTGTGGCTGTATAGCCTTTTTTATATTAGTATATACATGATCACCTTTGTGTTATTTTTATTTTGCCTATTTAATGCTGCCTAATTTGTTCAAATATATAGGCTAGCGGGGGTTTATTTATTGACACGGCTTCGTCTCATTGGAATAGTAATAGGGTAAGTATTAGGTAGGTGCACCCTAGAATCTGGTTTGCATCTGCTTGTATATCTGAACTAGAACTGAGTGTACATTGTATTTGCTGACAGTGTAGAAACGTTACGCTAACACGCTAAATATTATATACGTGTACCTTTACGTACTCCAAATGCTCTTTAATATAAGCATAACGAGGACTAGGAAAAGGGCAAAAGAAAAAGTGTTTTCCCCGTCATCTAATTGGAATTTTGCAATTTTATTCTTTATAGCTTTTAGTGAATGCAATTAATGCGATTGCCTTCAATGTCAGTTTTCTTATCGTTAATGTAAACCTTTTGACCAAATCAATATTTCTGCGAATACACGTGTTTAATATGCGATAAGATCTAGGAGGAGTTCCGTCCACAATGGCGTGCCGAACGGACGTTGAGACAGAATGACGGACGGACAGCTACAATCCGATTGTTCTCAAAAATAGGATATTATAGCAGTAAATAAAATATAAAGTTACCCTTTTATAGGAACGGCGTGTTTTGTTAGGTGTATATTATGAAGGTGTGTTGGTCAAGGGTAAATCTAATAACAGGATACAATTTGGTGATAACATGTAACAATGAATTAAACACAATAAAAACAGTAAACAGTAATTGAAATCAATTACCAGGTAACAATTCCAACCATGATATTTTTTTGACACGGATGGGGGTAGGTGGGCAAGAGGCAGCGGGAGTAACAGTAAATCAACTCAAATAACAGGTAACACTCCTAATAAATCTTACATTTTTACGATACGTATTGTAAGAGGAGGGGTACATAAACACATGTTTTTCGTTATTCGAGATTGCTGATAACAGATAACAAAATATAAGTTTAGCCAATTCGCCAATAACAGCATAACATATTAACACTTGCCCCCTTGTAATATCAGTAGTATATGGTACCTTTACACCCACTTTGCCCTCATTTGCATATGAATGGATGACATCATGCTCTAAAAATTGAACGTGTTTTGTCACAGAGGTCACGCAGGTGTTTCCTTTTGTGTCTGCGTGCTGTATGGTGGTAGTGGGGGATTAGTGACAGGATGTTCGAACAAAGGGTATTGACATTTAGACCAAATTACTTCTAAGATGACGTGATTTACAAACTTCGTAAGATCCTTGGTCATGATCACTTTCATACTATCTTTGTTACACTTGTTAAAGGGTTTATCAAAAGAAGTTATGACCCTATCAACGCACTGCAAGCATTTTATGCTTTCCTCTTTAATTGTGCGATGACCGGACGGATTGTGGACCCTATGATGACGTCTAGCTAAAGCCCAAAAGGACGGTGACGTTTGATGTTTATCTGCTGTCTTGTCTTGTCGTGCCCTCAATGGTTTATCCTCTTGTTGATCTGGCTTCTGCGAACTAACTGAGTACTTTCTTAGTGGCTTTCTAGGCTATTGTTTTTTTGTATTTATATATACACGAGCATCTTTGTGTCTTACTTATATTGTCTATTAAAGCTTGTTAGTTAGTTAGAGAATAGTTTCAGAAGGGGATTTTTTTATTTACACTGTCCCGTTGTATTTTGTTGACAGTAGGGTAAGTGTGAGGTTTCGAGCACCCAAGAACCTGGTTTTTAGTGAGGCCTATATAGCCCAGTGGTAGAGCACTGGGCCCACAAGCGGAAGGTCGTGGGTTCAAACCCCGCCGGATGCTGGTCTCTCCATTATCATCTTTCATTTATTCATTGCTTATCATTCATTACCATTCGGCAAAAATCCACCTTCTCGGCCCTCAAATTTGATTCATGAGTAGTTAGTACCTCACTGCTGTCTTGTGACGATGTTAGGCCGACGTTCACTGAAAGAAGGGAAGCTGAAGACAGAAATTCGTTGGTTCTTCGTATGGCGCGTCTAAAAGTATGCAGTGGCCAGTAGCCTAGTAGTGGCATAGTAGCTTGAATGGAGTACCATGGAGTACTACGGGGAGGCTGTTTCACAGCAATAGACAATAACAGAAGACATATCAGCAATGTCCCAGAAACAGTACAATCCGAAGGAAAAAAGAGAAAAATCAGGTGAACTGCGGGTGAACAGCGAGAGTCGTCGCAGAAACGGAATATACAGCGAGGCTTCAGCAGAAAGTATGTCAGAACAGATCACCATCTAGTAGGAGGGACAACAGCAGAGCTGGCGGAAGACGGAGTGAGGGGAGGCGAAAGAAAGGAGCAGATAAAGAGGGTTGAGAAGGTGGGCCAAAAAAAAGAAAAAAAAGAAAAAGAAAAAAAAGAACCTGGTTTAAACCCCCAGCGGGCCTTTTTCTGCCACCGACCTTTCCCAAGGCGGTAGCCCTATTGTCATCCCTTTTGTGTTTGTGATGTTTTATTTGGCCTTTCATTCATTTTTAATTTTTTCTTTGTTACTGTGTGCGTTTGTGGTTGGCTGTCGTCCTTGAATGCCGCTTTTCCTGTTCGATTTTTATATCTATATTTTCATACAAAGGACTTATCCTGCTGCACACTGTGGATTGAGTCTAATTGTCAATACCCTTTGTTCGATCGTCATGTCAGTAATCCCCTTTGCGGTTTTATACAACAGACACTTGATATCAGTATCTAGATTCTATAATTACTTCCCTGGTGGATAAAGAAAAATAAGGGTTTATTTATTCAATATTACCTGACTAAGTCATGCATATGTATACTGCTTTGAATAATATAGTTTCTAATTATATCCGCACTTTTCGAAGTAAACTGTGATTGGTTCTTCTGTCCATCAGTGCGTCCGTCCGTCAGATTTGCTCGTAACGTGAATTCCTTTATTAGTAAGGAGGGTGATCATATTTAGCACAGTGTTTGCTTAGGATGTATAGATGACAACGATGTAAAGGGTCTGAAACCTGAGGCCAGAGGCAGAGGTTGAATGGTCAAATCGCACAAATGAACATATGATTTTCAATAGTTTTAAAAAGTGTAAATAAAGAAATACTCGCCAGGCTGTATTATCTAACAAACTAGGCCGCAGTATAGGTATTAACACAAAGATGAACATGTATATGTGAATATAAAAGCAAATAGAGAGACACATTGCAAATACTCAATGACTTGGCCGAGTAATCGCATGCATTAATCTGTCTCGGAATAAATTCCAATTGTTTTAATGACCTTTTTATTATTTGACTTCTGCCAGTATTATGCAATGGCTAATTTTGAGAAAATAATTCCTTTGTGCGATGTAACTGACGAAACCCGGAAATGCACGTGAATGTGCACGGAACACTAATGTGGAATGCACTAAATCCAGATATGCACGTAAAAAAAGGAAACAAATCGACTCGTCATATGTTTTATACTCTATTTGGTCTAAAATGCCACGAATTCTAACTTTTAAAAGGATTTGTTTTGTGTTGCGTTTTTATTGACCGTGAATATAAGTTACATTAAACAGTGCATCTTGGCCTAAAAACATCAACTCATAGAGTTGTTATTTTTTAGGCCAAAAGTGCATTGTTTTAAGAAAAAGGGTGCTCTTTGTTAATAAACCTTGTTTGTTTGGAGTATCTGTAGTAGTGTATGTAATTAGTCCATACATATCATTAATTATTATTTTTTTGTTGTCCAGAAAATAAGGGAAAACAAAGTGGGTACTTTTCATCATGTCAAAAACAGTCAACTTCCAGAAAATATTAACCTCTTTAATAAAATGTCATGTCCATCACTATTATTTTTCAAATTGATTTTCTCACTTAATACACCCATTTCTATATGAACGTACTATGAGTTTTTATACAAATACAAACAATTAAAAATATAGTGTTCATCTACATAAAGAACAACAAAATAAATTCTGACCTAAACATATAAATTAACATTTGTTAAAATCAATGCAAATCTGGATGGAAAACAGAAAACAGAAAAATACAATTTGAATAAAGATGCTTACAGTATTTAAGAACGGTTTATATTGCACAGATTTCACAAATAATCAATTTTAGACTTTACTAAAAATATTCAAACTTGTATAACAAAAAACGGAATTGAATTGAATGTTATTTAACTGTTCATCAACACATTAATAAATAGTTTTTAGAGCCGCACCGGCGAGAGAGTAATCATACCTAGGAATCCGGAAACAGCCCTGATCTTACTATCGGATATATTCTTATGTTGTTTTAAAGGAAGATGTATTCCGATATAAAGGACAACCTGGGTAAGACCCCATCAGGGAAAGTGTATTTTCCTATAACACACCTACGAAAGGGGGATGCAGTCCATAAGATTGAACCCGTGAACTCCGTATTCCGATGAACAATGTTTATACATATATATGCACTGTGTTAAATAAAATTATCACAAAACTTACGGCGTGGGAGTGTAACAACACCATTCTATATTTTCGATATATCACTAGTTATATAAGTATGCAAATAAACCTAGTATGCGCTGTCAAATCGATAATGACTATGGTCCACTTGTCACGGTTTATGTCAGTTTCGCGTGTTAACACGACAGGCAAAATGCAATACAAGTCGATATGTGAGTTATGTGATAAATAGAATCTAACATTCGTTCTCATTCATTAAAGCATCGCATTATATCATTTTGCCAACTCGTTTAATGAATTCAATAATGAATAAGTACTCATGTAAGATCCTCTATTTATCGAATCGGGAAATCGGCTACTGATACTGAGAAGACGATGTCTAGATCTGCTCAATGTATTTAACATCGTGTATACACATGCTAATGCCTACATACATGCATTGCTATGTTTATAGTGTTTACACCGACATCTGTTAACTAGGTCACAGCCCTAATAAAAGACAGATAGAAAACTGTTAAATATATCTAAATTTGCAGAAATTTTACAAAATATTGCCTGACTTTAAAGTTCTCCGGCCATGATTTTGTATCATGAACATGTTTATGCTTATTTAAATCGAAATCAACAGGCAACAATATATATTAACAAGTGCCTCCAGACGAGTGTGTTATGATGTAGAGATACAGTTCATCAACGTGTGTTGCAGCTACCCTTTTTTAAGGAGTGAATTCATACGCATGATCTCTGTGTATCTCGTCATAGCTAGGCGCCCTGCCGTAGTTCGTCCGAAGGTTGTCTGTCCTCGGTAGTTCACAAATATTTCTCCCTATATATATATATATATAAGGGTGAGAAAATACATACATCTACAAAATATCTTTCAAAAAACATTGGATCCCCGAGGGGATACGAAAATGTTGGAACAAATGAATAGATGGGGAAAAAACACTTATACAGTGCTACAGTTTATAAAAACCCAAGCGCTTTCGGCTTTAGAGAGTGTCTATTCAAAGTAACCAGTTTCTACAACATTGCCAAACGATAAGTTTTTTTTTTTAAAGAGTTTTATTTAAACTGCCGTGTATTTTAGTGTTTTTTTGTTTCGTATTTGTGTGTACCCCTGATGAAGGCGTAAAGCCGGAAGCGCTTGGGTTTTTATAAACTGTAGCACTGTATAAATGTGTTTTTTCCATCTCTCTCTCTCTCTCTCTCTCTCTCTCTCTCTCTATATATATAAGGGTGAGAAAATACATACATCTACAAAATACCTTTCAACAAGCAGGGACTGCTAACTTTGAATAGACACTCTGGAGCCAAATGTGATACTAATAAAAGAACATAACTGGTTGGATGAGGGTAAAATTGTACGCTGACATTGAGTTATGAAGAGAGAGAGTAAATATGTGAAAAAGATAACACAAACCCTACCTCAAAACCTAAATCCTATAATCAGGATACAGTATAAAACAACTCCAAAGCTAATAAAAAAAAATGAATAAGGCTACACAAATAAAATAAAATAAATAGAGACATTTTGATCAAGGGAAGTAACACAAGTACTAATAATAGAACATTGCTGGTAGGATGAAGGTAAAATAGTACGCTGACATTTATGATTAGTTATGAAGAGAGAGTGTGTGAGTGAATAACCCTACCTCAATACATAAAACATAGAATCGATACTGCAGGATAAAGTGTGTGTATACATTTATATATTCTGTAAGATGTATCTAGTCCCCTTTGTTGATTCCTACTGGATGTTTTGTGTTTAAGCGTCTTATCCAGTACGTTTCACGAAATTAACGTTCTGCGTCGGTCCAATTGGACAAGAAAATCATCTAAACAACGGTTGCAATGAAAACAAATCTAGAAAAAAATGTACAAATGATCATAAAGATATTATTAAAATGTTCTGATATTGTAAAAGAATGCCCGCAAAAGAGGCCCATTTAGATTTACAATAAATAAATAATAATCGCGTAATTATATAACGCTATAAACGCCGAGAAAGTAACAAATATTCGGACCGTTAGTAAACATCATGAACGTCAAAAAGTGTTTACTTTCTAAAAACGAAATTGACGTCGTCAGTTATGACGTCGCGTAAGTAAAACGCTGACATTCGAAATAAAAAATGCTAACATTTTAAATTAAAAAACGCTGACATTTTAAATTGACGTTGACGTTAAAATAGCGTAACCTAATCTTACAGCGTTTCGACATGTTTTTCCATATAAACTCCTACATTAAATTCATTATGAAATGTAATTATTTAAACAACTATCTATAAATTGTTATATTATAATAATTAAAGACAAATGTTGCATAAAGAAATTGTTAAAACGACTTTAATTGCATGTCCTTAATAGAAATGTTAAGCAAATATATTTAGTTAAAATTCAAACGTATATACATGTTTAAAAAAATAACATCTAGGGCATGTTGACATTGTAATTAAGTTGTCTAGATCATAGATGCAAACTATTTTAAAACGAATAGATTTTTTAAAAAAAGTGATGTTACATCTGATTTCATACACACATTGAACATTAAGCTACAATATACGTTTTTATTTAATCATTAAATATGAGGTCAATGAGTTCGATATCACTCACAGTATTTCACAAATAAGCCTGCATGTAAATGAATAAGTTAAATTGTTACTGGAGATGCGGATGTCATCCTCTTTGTGTTTTCCAAATGGTTGAATAGTGTTGAATTGACGGATCCAATACGCCTCTGTGGTATAGCGCTTAAACGAGCTACACATACTTTTTAAATAGGAAAATTGGCCTAAAGTAGTCTACACCTATCTTGTGTGACGACAGATCTGCAACTTAACTCACCGCGCGTGTATAGATTATCCAAGGACACATTTCTAATTGATCAAGATACCCTTCCGTGCATATCAAAATTATGTATACCTTCATAAAATAAATACGCTACTAAACTAGAAATCAACTTTCTTTAACGCAACAATTTTAAAATATAGGTATATGTACACGTATATACATTCACGCACTTTTTTTATCAGTCCCCTACCGGTCCAGACCGGAGGGACTTCAGGTTTGCCATTCGTCCTTCCGTCCGTCTGTCATCTTTTTGTACATCATGAGATTTTAAAATAACTTGGCACAAATGTTCACCATAATGAGAAGACGTGTCGCGCGTAAGATCCAGATCCGTAGCTCAAATGTCAAAGTCACACTTGGATATCAAAGGTCAGAAATAGGCTTGTACGGGCTGTAACTTTGTCATGCATCGTGGAATTTTAAAATAACTTAGCACACATGTTCACCATAATGCGACGGTGTGTCGCACATAAGACCCGGGTCCGTAGCTTAAAAATCAAGGTCACACTTGGATATTAAAGGTCAGAAATAGCCTTGTCCGGGCTGTAACTTTGTCATACATCGTGGGATTTTGTAATAACTTCGCATAACTGTTCATCATAATGAGACGGCATGTCGCGCGCAAGACCCAGGTCCGTAGCTCTAATGTATATTAAAGGTCGGAAATAGGCTTGTCTGGGCTGTAACTTTGTCATGAGTCGTGGGATTTTGAAATAACTTGGTACAAATGTTTACCATAATGACTCGGCGTGTCGCGCGCAAGACCCAGGTCCGTAGCTCAAAGGTCAAGGTCACACTTGAGGTTAAAGAACCCTCGGACTGCTTCTTGATTAAAGGAATTTTGCTGGAGGAGAGTCATGGGATCCTTTGCATCGTAGGAACAAGAAAGTATACCACAGGCACAACTACTTTAATGTTTGTGCAGAATCATACATGCAGCCATCTGCAACATGTGTCACAATATAGTTTGTTTTTATTCTATTATTTAAAACGAATGTGTCATTAAAGTCGATGAGATGAAGTTCTGCACCTGTACTTGTATAAGTATCGCTCTCCGATCGTACCCGCCTTTATATTTTCTGACGGGCGTAAACTCGGAAAGTTTGCTTTTCTTCAATAAAAGAAGAACACATAATCATTTCATTTTATTGTTAATGCAATCATGAACAGAAATAGTTTTTATGAAGGATACAAGTTTGTTTATTTATATATAAAGGCTACCAATAGCTTGAACAAGGAAAACATAGCGGACCGGAAATCTGCTCCTTCGCTTCCGGTAAAGTTTGTATATGGTGCCAATGTTACTGTTTGTAATGTGTAGAACTGTTGACCTAATGTCACTGATAATATAAAAAAAACACACAGTTTAAACACTATATTAGAGGTAGTCGCATAAAGGATAGTGTAATGTAACTGCAGTTTTGATAAATGATTATGTTTTCAATCTGAAATATAAAATTAAAAATATGAAATTAAATGTATCTGTAATACTTAATAACTAGTTTGTCATTTACAATTCCTTTATATATATATACAGATATATATAGACTATATATAGTCTAGATATATATATGAATGACTGAGGTAATCATTAATTCATGTTATTTTTTATCAAATGCTTTGATACAAATATATCTTAGTTAATTAATAATCATTATATAACAAAACAACTTAAGACACGTATTGTGCACAAATTTCTTTTCGCTCCGCGGTAAGCTGCACTTTCTTGATTTCATAGTTAAATATATTGATAGATAAAAAATATTTTTAAATTAATCAAACATTAAAACGATTACGTCACTAAGCAACTTAATTAAGACATTAATATAACACACAAATAATACACAAATTCCTTTTCGCTCGCGGTATTTCCTTTTCTTTCCCAAGTAGACTACACCTGTTTCTTAATTGGGTTTAATAAAGTATATTGATATAGTAATATCTCCCCGTTATATCTTGGTAATTAAACACACATATAATACTAACTAAGACACTTAATTTGCTACCGAGTAAACTGCACCTCTTTCTTAATTGCATCTTAGTTTTCATAATTGCGTTTAATAAAGTATATAGATACATTTATATCATGTTTAATCAATCAAAAAAATAATAATTCTGCCACTAAACAACTAATTTAAGACTTACATTTACTAAACACATTCCTTTTCACTCGCGGGAATTCCTTTTCGCTTCTTTTCGCTTAACCATTCCTTTTCTCTGTTTACCCCAACCCGGGAAATACCTCTATGTTTAGCAACCTACTGTACACGTGGCAGCGATTGGCCAATGAAAAAAATGAATTATTTTCGCATCAGGGTTTTTGCTCACCGTTTTGCTCGCGGGGTGGAAGGTAAGGTTCTGATGAGTGGGTGCTAGTATACACCTGGCACGCTAGTGCTATACACCTGGCACGTAAAAGAACTAGGACAGCTTCCGGAAAGGAGCTACAGTACTTCTGTATCAATCTCGCATTATCCTCTCAAAACCTAAAATGACTAACACTCTTCTGGAGGCGTCGCCCATATGGGTAACCAGTGGCGACGATAAATAATATAAAAAAAAAAGACTTCAGAAAAACACTGGTGAAATAACTCAATAAATCAGTGCGTGAATGGTAAGTTGACGCGCTGACTATGAGCTATTCATAACCTCTGTAAAGGAGGGTAGTGACCAGTGGATAATTGACTTGAATGTTGTTTCAACGGCTCATCAACACCAGTGGATAACACCACTACTTATATAAAGTTTATTCGACAGCCTGTTTTTTTCTGCTTTTTTCTCTTCTAGAAATAAAGGAGTACTGTAGTGGTAGAATACAATTTGTAATGTTTAATGCATATTGCCTATTTGTAATTATTCCAAATCTGTGATGATGTTTTGTATGTTCGGCAGGATTAAATCAAGCCTGCCAAAACTTTTTAAAACAAAGTCCTGAGATTTTTAAAATTTAAAAAAGAACAATTTAAAACGCACGATGAACATTTTTAAACGGACATTTGAGTACGCGACTTGATTTTCGCACTATTTTTTTAAAGCGCAAATTTAAATTATATATGCAATTAATACAAGATGATGCATTGTTTGATAGTAATAGAAAATAATAAATTAGCATAGTAATTCGATTAGAAAGACTTAGTTTAGATTCTATCAAAACTGTTATTTTTTTATGAAAGTGCACTTACTTTTCTACACAGATGCGTGCTAAGTGCAAATACAAAGTCAACTCGTATACAAATTATAATCATCGTACACAGCAGCAGCTGTTATAGTGAACTTGTTGATGCTACAGTCGGGACAACTGTTGCATATGGAACTGCTATTTGGGGAACCCAAACATTCTTCTGCATATAGCCTATCCAGTATAGAGCAATGGGAACAACAAGGAGCACTCCAAACGCAGCAGTGTCTCGAGATCTTGAATGGAAACCAATGTTTTGTAGGCACATCAAATGTATATCCGGCCATTGGTTAAGGCTTAATATGTTGCCAGACAGTAGAGTTAATGAACGTATGTTCATCTCTTGTTGTGATAAAGGTGTAACTGTAAAATTTGGTGTTATAGAGTGAAACGGATTTATGATAAATTAGGATGTCAAGAACTGAATACTTTGAATTCAAATATTAATGAATGGAAGGATTGTATTAATTTTGAAAATACAGTTAGTGGAACAGGTAAAAACAAATTGAGAACTTATAGAGTGTTTAAAAACACATTTATAAAAGAACGATATTGTAATATTATTTTGCCAAAAACTCACAGAGCGGCTTTTGCCAAATTCCGCTGTGGAACGGCTCCTATTCGCACTGAAACTAGTAGATACGAGCATACTCCAGAAGCTAAAAGATTCTGTCCATTTTGTAACAATTCGAGAATCAATTGCATGTGATAATTAAATGTTCCTTGTATGATGATATTCGTGCAATATTATATAATAAAGCTTCTGTGATAGACACACATTTTAGCACATTAACTGACATTGAAAAAAATATATTTCTTTTTTCAAACCAAACATACCTTTAAACCAAGCATACTGGCAGATTCCTGATACTGTCAAAGCCTGTTTTAATATTTTACAGAGAAGGGGAAATTTTCTGTATAAATAGACTAATATTTAATTTATGTAGGTACCCTTTTTGTTTTATATGTTAATATTGTGATAATTATTATTTTTAGTTATTGCTTAAATATAACGTATTGACATTTTCAATGACTGAAATATGTTTGTGCAATAATGTATACATTAAATGTACCCTCCTTAACATTGAGTAACGTTTATATCGGAAAATATTGGCTACCACTTCTACGTGCGTTTGTACCACTCAATATCGAGTCGGTCATGTGATTGATCACGTGTGGTAAGTGTTGCCTAACGTCTGTTTGTGTTAGTTTCATACCATCACATCCGCAGCAACATCATTGTAGATTGAACAGCAGGAGACATTGGATCGGTATTTGAATTCGTGACAAACAGTTTCGTGTCAAATACTGGGGGTTACATTTTATCAACGTTAACATTGCCTCTTAGAACATGAGTTCACAGTATTAGTTTTAATATAAGATTTAAATAAATATTACATGGATTTTAAATTCGGATAATACATTTTGTAATGCATACACGTTTTAGAACATAATTGTAGTTTATCATTCGTTAAACAGTATTAGTTAAACAGTGACATTATTGTGCAATCTGTAAGTACTTGAATCAGGTGTGCTTTGAAATACTATTTTATATGTACGATAATGGTGTTTTCCATTCAAAATTGTCGTAGACAACATACATTTTAGTTCTTTATTTAATCTAAAAAATGTATTTACATGTGTTAAAATTGACTCTGCTCTTCTATCTGTGTTTGCTTGTTCAAAACGCCGCCGCACAAGAATGTCGTGTAAAGAATTCCATCGATTTCAATGTGAACCACTTCAATGTTCGACTAAACGGATACGTAATCCAAAATATAACCGTACCTGCTGTAGCCGATTGTGCACGTGTGTGCTTTCGTCTGACAAAATGTTTGTCCTTCAATATGGCTACGTCAATTGGTCTCTGTCAACTTAACTCAGTAAACAGCAGCACGAACTTAGTAGCCGACCACAAGTTCAATTACTTCGACCTCTCTGTATTTCCTGAAGTAAGTATGAGTTTTTCTAACATTTCGGACTGTGTAATATAATTCAAACTGTTGCAATACGAGGAAAAGCTCCAGCGACGCCAATACGTACATTTGGCGTAAACGTCCAAACCGCACCTTTATAGTAAATTATATAGAACTGGAAGCGAAGTCCGTTGAACAAATTATAATTTTGGAAGAGAATGCTGCATCTACCCGCAGTTTGTGAGCATGGGATGTACAAACAATTGACAATTACCATAACTTATTCCAACCACGTCAACGATATTTATTTATTATATAAACAACACGACTTTGTACATGCCACATTAAATATATAACAGCTATCACAAACAGTTATTTATCGATATGCTGTTAGCATTGTGAACTTTATATTTTGTTTGTGATTCAATGTCTATCTCAGTACATACGTACAGCAAAAAACCTTTGAACATAGAAAATATAGATTGGAAATATGTTAATGCATTTTCCACGATTAAATTGGTATACACTGAAAATAAATGTCCTGTTGAAATAACATTGCAGAATAACTCATATCCATTACTACACGAATATAAAGTTAAATTAAAACAAGGTTATCCGCTGGCTCTTTAGTCGTATGGTAATGAATACGGTTTGTCAATTTAGGAGGTCTCGTGTAGAGCAGGCTATTTGTCCATGATAAGGGAAGTGATTTTTATGTTGCTACATAGAACGAGATTAAACATGATGCTCTCCTGTTATAAGTTTATCTCCAAATGTACGTGTTTACGGCCACGTTACGTAACAATGAGACATATTAATAAAATATATGTTTCCTTATACTCCGTAAGAATAGCTATTCAACGTATATTCAAAGAGTGGTGTGGTAAGTGGGCTTACATGAGTGTCCCGGTAAAGAACTGTATTGATGGTTTCGGGTCCAGAGAGTATTTTTTAAGGGATTGGATAAAAACGTTCGCCGAGGGAGATTGGCATATTGGAATCCGTGCTAAATACAGCTTTATATACATATATATATACTTAAAGTCACCAGGATACTGGGTCTCTCAATTTGAACACATTTATTGGGACCACCCTGAAATAGTGTGTATATACGTGTTTGGTATTTTTTTTATGAATTAAGTACACCTAAAGGTACTTATGTATTCCTATATAGTCGTAACTTAACGGGTAAATCAACTGTTAACGCCTTTTATTCTCAAACCATATTACTGGGTCTGACTAAACATTTTTGCTTGGTCTTGTTAAAAAAATATATATATACCGCATCACCAGTTTATTGGGTCATTGTAAATTTCCCAATGTATTGGGTCCTGAACTCTGACCTGAACTCTGATTGGATAAACAGTATATATACACACTTAGCAAACTATCAAGGGGAGATAACCCCTACTCAGGGGCCAATAAACGTGTAAAATAAGCTATGTGCGAGAGGCCTAATTAGGTAAATGTAGTTCTGTTAAGCATGCATGTATTATTGGGTCGTTGAATAATTGGGACAAGACCCAATCGGCAGATTGAGTACCCAATAGCAAGGTAATGACCCAATATATCGAGTGTAAAAATCATTTTTGACCCAATAAACTGATGTCTTTAAAACTATATATACATACCAAGATTCGGCACCTTTCATTTTCACTGTCTCAATATAGCTGTGTGTGGTTGAATGCTTAAATGTGGCCCACTCATATGAGCTATAATTGTATGTATGTATGCGTCTATATGTTAATTGTGCCTAATTCTCGTCATAGCTCGGCGCCCTGCCGTAGTTCGTCCGAAGGTTGTCTGTCCTTGGTAGTTCACAATAATTTCTCCCTATATATTATTCTGCCTTACGAGATCCCAATTTCGAAAGTAGTCGTAGTGAGTTCAAATTCTCTCCCTTTATTATATTTACTGAATTCACAGTATGCCCAAGCTCCGGCACCTTTCATTGTCACTGTCTCAATATAGCTGTGTGTGGTTGAATGCTTAAATGTGGCCCTCTCATATGAGCTATAATTGTATGTATGTATGCGTCTATATGTTAATTGTGCCTCCAGACGAGTGTGTTAGGATGTAGAGATACAGTTCATCAACGTGTGTTGCAGCTATCCTTCATAGGGAGTGAATTCATACGCTTGATTTCTGTGTATCTCGTCATAGCTAGGCGCCCTGCCATAGTTCGTCCGAAGGTTGTCTGTCCTTGGTAGTTCACAAATATTTCGCCCTATATATATATATATATATATATCATATACTAGATTGGTTAGTGATATGATTGCTACAAAATTGTTTTTATTATAATTACCGAACTATGTGCTTTCTTCACATATTACCTTCACATATTACCTTGTTTAATATCCTCTGAAATATTGTATTGTAGACAATTGCGGGCCCCTGCGGCAAGAAGCCATGCTTTGTGCATCAACTTTGTCTACCAACGAATGGTAAACAACACACCTGTGCTAACGTAGGTAAGCCATGTAGATAAGACATGTAGATAAGTTATGTTGGTAAGTCATGTTGGTAAGTTATGTTAAGGAGAAAATAAGAGTTCATGGATCATGCAAGGTTATCCATGCGTGTTACAAAACTAAACACTGTTCATGACAGAATGATGTTCTATATTTCTAAAACTATGTTTGTAAATGATCAGTAGATATAAACATGTTTTATGCAAGCATGCATACAATAGCTGCCGCAGGAATATAATACTACATCTGGAGAGGAACTAGATAACTTCCTTTTCAAATAATAATAAATTAACTCCCCGGAGATCAATAAGAAGATATTAAGGTCGAACAGTAACATTCAGTAGCCACAGTCAAACAAAAACAGCATATAAACAACAACAATTACAATGGTAATAGACAATGTATGTGTCGTCGGGCGACACATATAGAGTGGTTGATAATAGGACTACCGTCTTAAAATGGTCAGTGGCAATGAAGCAGCCAGGGTTAAACCATATTGAGAAAGAAGGCCTATTATGAAGTGCACATCAAAATTAGTTTTCTTACCAGACTCATTATATTCAAAATACAAACCTTAGAACCCAATACATCCTCGAATCCATCAGTAAGGACATTTTCAGCTAAACATTTTATTTTCAATTTATACATATAGACCTCATTCCACTCTATGTTAATACTTTATAATACCTTTAGAATACCTTCAGAATACACACCATTCTAAAAATTCGTGCATTAACAACTAAAAACTATGTTCAGTGATATCATTTGTATTCTGCGAAAGAGAAAACTCACAATATTACATATTTGTCTGTGATTTGTATAGGAAATAATGGGAATAGAAAAGCTATATCTACTCGTTTGCTCTACTGCGAATAAGTACGGAACATTGCATGGCCTTTTCCGTCAGTGGCGGGAACGCCAAATGACGTTCCAATTGTTTTACGGACGTCTTCGTCAGATTCCGCCACTAGGAAAAATTAACGAAGAGTTCCGGTTCCACTTGTTTTGTTTGTATGACGTATTTCCCGTATCACAACAAGAATGTTAATTAAACTATATATAACGGTTAGCTGCTACCTTACAATGTGATGTGTAATTATGAAACACATATAAAAGTGGAATATCCAGTAATTTGTACTGCAACTCGTGAAAATCACAGCTCGTATAGTAATCTTAATAATACGTCGTTTCTTTATAATATTATAGTAGATTTTGTGAGTGATTTTGGAGAGTATAATCTCAATAACTGCACATGTATGTTTTATAACTGTATTTTGGATGACATACTCTTTTCAGGTTGTCATACTGTCTAAGCCAAAGATATATTTAAAGCTACACAGTCTCTGTTTTAACTGGTAATAACTCAGGCATATGAATAAGTCACGTGTGAGGAAGTTTCAAATCGACGAACACTCCGAAAGTCTGTATATCAGGCAGAAATCGATGCGTAAAATTTCACATTTTTATTTTAGCCTCCTTAAAGGTTACATCGATAAACATACGGCTTGAGAATATTTTGCCGCATAATAAATGGTAGTTAGTATACTATTTTCTCAAGTAGCGTTATAGTTCAGTGGATAGAACACCTGACTTGAAATCAGAAGGACGTGTGTTCGAGCCCCGAAGGAGGCAAATTTGTTAGTTCTGTAAAAATGACTGTTACCTGCGTATAGGTAAGATGTGCACTGTCGATGACGATTTTCTGCGCTATATTTGATTGCTTAAATACCCGATTTCGACTTGAGCTGGTGAACATGAAGTTACAAATAAGTACACGACTACAAAGAAGCAATCGATTGACATAGAGACTGCGTAGCTTTAAGTCAATTCAAAAACTGAAAAATAAGTCACATTCAATATCCTTCCTGCTGCTGTATTTCAGCTATTGCACTGATTTTGTTTAATGGTAAGTGACACTGGTAACTCCGCCCACCACGTGCGTGTTGTGTGTAATGATGCAATCGTATCGGCGTAATAACTGTTTAGAATTTAAGAAGTTTGACGATTGGATGCATGCCCAATGAGTGGGGGCTGGTATATATCCCCACTTGAATGATTAAATTTGTTGCGGTTTTTTAAATATTAAAACAAAGGATGTGGAGTTAAAACCAGGTGTGATGAGGTCTGAAATATAATAATTAAATCACTTTGTGTTTTTCGTGCATTATTTACAACAAACTCAAAATAAATGGACACAATCAAGAACAAAGCATTTCAAACAAAATTACACAAACCTTGTTAGATCTATCCTTTCAAATGCTCATATACGTTCAATACTTTATAAATCATTTGAAACACAATTTTAAAAAAATGGGCGATTTATTTTATTTCTTCCTTTTAATGTCATATTATTTGACATGTGTTCGTTTGGTGAATTCCGTGTTCCAGCACCCACATCACTTTGTTCCTGCCATTTTTTATCTCAACATTTTTTTAACAGAGATTGGTAAGCTCAAGCTCATTGTACCATACAGTTACGTCCTTGATTACGTCATCAAAATTAGTATTAAGCTAAAACATTACGTGGTCCGAGTATTAACTTTCATATCCAACCCCTTCTCCAAGAAGCGAAAATGGGGTTGGCTGGGGTATGAAATAAAACCTTAATTTCGGCGTAAAAAGTTTGCATATTGTAAAATTAAACATTTAATAGGTAATTTAAAAGAGGTTTTTGCATTTTTTCATTCAAAAATGTTTTCAAACATGTTTAATTGTCGAAATATCCGTTATAAAAAATTGCTAATATAAGCTTTCCCATCGCTAAATGGACTTAAGGCAGGACACGTAATGAACTTACACGGTGTCTACACGGTGTACGTGACATATCAAGTCGACCTGTAATGGAGCTCTCACACTCTGCCGTGTAGGCCTACCGTCCACCTGCCGGGCTATTAAAAAAAAACAGAGTCCAGAACGTTGGGTTTTGAGCGAACTTGTCCCCGGCCGCAAAAAAAATTCATAAAATTAATCTTTTCACCGTTTCGTTGCCATCTTCTGACCGTTCTCACCGGGCGCATACCGGGTGTTGAACGTGCTTCTACCGTCTTCACCGCCCAGATTGACTTCTGTTGAAAATTTTGGCCGTTTCCATACCGGGCCCATACCGGGTCTCGAACGTGTGCACCGGGTTTGTAGCAGCCACCTACCAGTCACTTAGCGTCCCCTCACCGCTCGGAGCGTCCTGTGAGCCTGTCCCCGGACTGCTGACGTCATGACACGACTGCCATAAATACCCCGATTTGAACGGCAACGGTCAGTCCGATCTCCATTTTTCTTCAAGGAAACTCCACGACACTTCTCCTCATCTTTTGATCACATATTTACTGCATTATGCCACTCAAGAAGGGTAAGCCTAGGGGGGGGGGGGGGAGGGTCAGGCAGACGCCGTGGAAGCAAAGCAGCGGATGTATCAGCACCACCACAGAAGAGGGCCAAGAGGAAACCTCCTTCTATTGTCTCTGATGTGTCTGTTGATGAAGAAGTTCCTACCTCCTCTAGTTCTGAGGAAGAACAGCCTACTGCTGCTGAGGCTCAGGCTCAGGCTCAGGATCAGGATCAGGATCAAGAACAAGAACAAGAAAATTTACAAATTCCTGCTGCAGCACAAACATCTACAGGTAATAAAAGTACTCGCAAGAAGAAAGGGACACCTAGGCAGGTGTACAGAATTGATGACCATCTACTTGAAGAGAACATTTTAGAATGGATGCAGCAACAGGAAAATGACTTCTTATGGAATTCAATCAGAACAGACTATCGCTGCCCTCAAAAAAAGAAGACCAGATTTGGTTTGAAAGAAAAAGAGATCAATGATGACCCGGCTTACGACATCGAGATGAGTGGTAAGTACTGATAATAAATTAAGATGGCAAAAATTGTATAATGAAATAATTGTATAATTACATTACAAAATGTTTATGT
Organism: Cyrtodaria siliqua; assembly: GCA_037043455.1. Taxonomy (NCBI): domain Eukaryota; kingdom Metazoa; phylum Mollusca; class Bivalvia; order Adapedonta; family Hiatellidae; genus Cyrtodaria; species Cyrtodaria siliqua. Next base: position 77,465 of record JAWPHD010001570.1, on the reverse strand, counting down.
TGATATTGTCTAATATTGTCTAATTTCTTGTGTTTTTTTCTGTCTTTTCAAATGGTTTTCTCAGTAAATGGTTCGAAGGGCTACGGGACCAGTACACCAAGCTGCATAAGAGAAAGTCCGGGGATGGCTCACCCATGTTCACTGAGCGCCAGCAGTGGATATTGGACAATCTGAAGTTCTTTAATCGTCTGGTGACCCATCGCTCCAAGCCTGTCAGGAGTGTAAGTATATTCATTCATTTGTTCATAAATTATTATTATTACCCACCTGACATGATAAGGAAGTAATAATAATAATTTACATTGCTCATAATTAATTATTTTAATTATTATTACCCACCTGAGATGATTGATATATGATCAGCTAAATAAGAAGGTAATAAACAACATTGCTCATAAATTATTATATATTGTTATCATTGTACTTATCAACATGTTTGTATTTTTTACTTACAGTTCAGGCACGTAGCTGCTGAGAACGCAGGTGACTTGGAGGCGATGGAGGCGGCCGCTGCTCTTGAAGCAATTGATGTTGACAATTTGTCTGATGCCACCGAACCATCTTCCAAGAAGAGGAAAGAAAAGGAGAAGACAGAGAAAGAGGACAAGGAGGAAAATCAACGTATGGAGAAGAAAAAAAAGGAGGCTGATGATGTTATTGCTACTTTGAAGGCGACGATGTCTGAGCCCCATACTGATGTCACAGCATATGCTCAGTACATCCGTATGACTCTGGTACGGATGCCGCGGCCAGTATTCAAGAAGGCCAGGATGGCAATTAACAGAGCATTAGAGCCATTCCTGGACTCCTCCGATGACTCCTCGTCTAATGAGGCATCTGTTGCCAGCATTCCTGCAATGAAACCTCCATCTCATCCTTCAACCAGACCCTCATCTGCTGCTTCTGCGTCTGCGACGACCACCTCTGGATTTTCCTCTGGTGCCTGGTAAGTACTCTGAAATTAAAAATTTAATAATAATTAACATTTATTGACATTTATTACATTGACAATATTACTTATGTTTGTTCTTACCTTTTGTATTTTCAGTGGTACAGGTTCTGGAACGTTTTCCGGCACTGGGCTCGGCAGCCGGCCAACCTCCCCGTGTGAGCAGCCCTTACCCCACCTGTGGAAGACCCCGCCACCTGGGCATCGGCCAGATGTCTGGGGCAGCCAGTCACAAGACTTCATTAATCAACAGTATGGAAGTTGGCCACAGCAGCAGCAGCAGCAGCACGGCCAGTTTGTGCAGCAGGGATGGGCGACACCCTATAATCAACAACAACAACAACAATATCATCAGGTGCAGGCATCTCAGTCTCAACCGCTACGTCGGACGCCGACACCCGCTGTTTCAACTCTGAGAGCATCCGCGTCAACTGGTGACATTTTGCAACAGGCCACCAGTGTGCTGAATCTGTCTTCTTCCCAGCTGGATACCACCATTGGGTCAAACTTTGACACCTCCGGATTTCTGAACGCAATGGATGGTTCCCAGGAGAAGGACACATCCAAGGACACACCCAATGACACACCCAAGGACACATCCACCATTGATACACCTCCAGGACATAAATATTAAGTATGTGTAATTTTACATTCACAGGAGCGAAGTCCACACCGTATGTGTCATATATTATTGTAAGTGAATTTCAATGTGTGACATATTATTTCTGAGTCATTATATTCACAGGAGTGAATTTCAATGTATCATATATTATTTCTCAGTCATTATATTCACAGGAGTGAATTTCAATGTGTCATATATTATTTCTGAGTCATTATATTCACAGGAGTGAATTTCAATGTATCATATATTATTTCTCAGTCATTATATTCACAGGAGTGAATTTCAATGTGTCATATATTATTTCTGAGTCATTATATTCACAGGAGTGAATTTCAATGTATCATATATTATTTCTCAGTCATTATATTCACAGGAGTGAATTTCAATGTGTCATATATTATTTCTCAGTCATTATATTCACAGGAGTGAATTTCAATGTGTCATATATTATTTCTCAGTCATTATATTCACAGGAGTGTGTCATCATATATTATTGCCTGTGACATTATTCAGTGAACTGAGTGATCCTGCCGATTAAACCACTGTAATTTCATACTTTATATATTCAAAGACTGAGTGATCCTAGCGATTAAACCAGTGTAATTTCATACTTTGCTATATTTTGTCAAAATAAATGATTGTTATCTTATATAAATTGGCTTCTGTTTCAGTTTATTATTATTATCATAATTAGTGTCATAGGCCCCCAAACCTTTGATTATAAAAACAAACAGATATATAGTAAACTTATTACCCCGGACCATTGATTTATTAAAAGTAGTTTATTAGTAGTGTCATAGGCCCCCAAACCTTTCATTATAAAAACAACCAGAAACAATATTTTCAAGTTCATACAATATATTGACAACAATTTATTGTACATACAATAAAATAATGATATGATATGACAGTGTATTCCTGAAAGTTCTCAGGTAATCATGGAGTTTACTTCACATGTATGGTTTCTCTCCTGTATGTATTCATATCATGTTGTCCTGCCATGGCACTTCACCCGCCTCCGAATTGCACCAGTGCCGAAGGAGGTTTCTTTGCTTCTTCCCCTCTCTGTTGTCGATGTTGGGACCAGGCTGTCTGACGGTGTCCTCAAGGTTTCTTGCCGCCCTCCACTGACCAGCAGGGTTGGCATGGGCACCATGCCGGTTGACCAGTTGGTTCTGCATTTGTGGATAACGGATCCTCATCAAGTTGTGCAGGACCATGCACGTTGTTACGATGAGACGGACGGTAGCGGGGTCGTGGCCCATGGTTGTCATGAGCACCTGAAAACGGTTGGCAAGTATGCCAAACGCGTTCTCAACGACTCGCCTTGCCCGAGACAATCTATAATTGAAGATCCTCTCTTCTTTGTCTCTGCCGCGCCCACCATAAGGTTTCATGAGATTGGGCTTCAGGGCGAAGGCGTCGTCAGCCACTATGAAGAAAGGGACATCCTGAGTGTCATTTGGAAGTGGTGTGGGGTCCGGTATGTTCAGCGAGCCATCCTCGAAGCACTGTTTCAGCTCAGATGCGTTGTAGATTTGAGCATCGGATGCTGCGCCCTTGCCTGAAAGTACATAACAACAAAGAATAATATTAGAAACATAATTATGCAACAATAATAATTAATTATGAGCAATTTAAATTGATTATTACCTTCTTATTTACCTGATCATATATCAATCATCTCAGGTGGGTAATAAATAACATTGAAATTTATATTATTTTATAAAAGCAGTACAAAGTTATACTTGTGATATAAATTAAGGTACTTACCACCAAGATCCGCCCAGATGAATTTGTAATCAGAGTCGACCAATGCCATCAATATGACTGAATAGAATCCCTTGTAGTTATAATACAGGGATCCTGAATTGGCGGGGCATTTGACGCCGACATGTTTCCCGTCCAGAGCTCCAACACAATTGGGGAAGCTCCACCTCGTCAAGAAGCCATCTGCAATGGCTTGCCATTCAGCTTCTGTTGATGGTGGCTTCATGACCTCATCCATGAACTCGTCGCAAATAGCCTTGCAGACCTCTTTGACGAAGATTGAGATGGAGTTGTTTGGGATCCTCCAACTATACTGTAGGTCTGTGTACTTAGCCCCGGAAGCAAGGTGTCTAAGTGTCACGGCCAACTTGAGACCAGGCTCGAGAGGTTCCCGGTACCTGGTGTGTTGCTTGGTCAGACGATGTTCAATCCTGGCAAATATCTCATCGAACATGTCGGGGGGCATCCGCAGAAAGTTCTTGAAAGCCTTCGGATCTTCTCTGCGTAATTCAACCATGAGCTGGTCGTAAATGCCAAACTCACGGCGACGCCTCACCCACCCCCTCGTCCAAGCGCATCTCTTGCGTTGGCCTCTCCGTGCCCTTCTCTGGTTTCTCCTGACAATGTGGTCATTGACGTCCAGGTCCAACTCATCACGCTCACGCTGGGCAATAGCCAACATGTACATGAGTCGGACCCTGTCAGGACAATCCATGGTCAGTTGGTCAGTTGGTCACCGACTCATACGACCATGTACACAAGAAAATGTAAAGCTCATCTGACGAAACCCCTCTATATATACCCAATAATTAGTGACAAACGGTGGCACACGGTGACAAAAGTAAATTTGTTGGTAATGGCACGTTCATATGACGCTACTGTGAAGGTAAGGACACGTTATGGACCCGTTATAGGACGTTATGGGAACGTCAAGGCGTTAACAGGATGTTACCCATGCGTTAGGGAGGCGGCGCCGTCAGAATCAGGCGGTACCGCTTTGGAAACACCCGTTGGCAGTCCGGTATGAACACTGTAATGAGGACGGTATGAATACGTTATGAAGACGGTGGCACGGTATCAACACGTTCATGACACGTTCACAACCCGCTTACAACCCGTTGCAGACGGTGGAATTTTTTTTGCCCGTTCATCACCGTTCTGTAACGGTTTATGAGCGTGTTGTGAACGTGTTCATACAGTGTGACCGTTTTCATAACGTATTCATACCGTCCTCATACCGTTCAACACCGTCCTCTTGCCGCTTACTTGTGGCCGGTGCCAGCCGGCCAAAGTTTTGAACATGCCCAAAACTTTCGCCGGGTCCCACCGGGTGTAAATAAGCGCCAACGCCCTATTAACGTGTTGCCCGCTTTGATAACGAACCACCGTGTGCCCTCGCCGTTCTCCACCGTCCGCAGACATTTTCGCGCACGGTGGCACACGGTAGGCCTACACGGCAGAGTGTGAGAGTCACATAAGCCGCTAAATATTAACTTATACATACCGTTCTTTCAATGAAATACTATATAGAGGATATTTGTTTGTTTTGAATGAATATAGGATTTATTTTCATCGAGAAGTGAGAAAACTAATATGTACACGAGTGATTTAGCACATATCTGAGTTTTCCCACTTCGAGTTGAATATAAATCCTATATTCACGACAAACCAACAAATATTCTATCTATTATATACTCACAACCTGGAACTGTATGCAGAACATATATAATGCGCCTAAACTATGACGTCAATAACGTCAACAACGTAAACAACGTCAACAGTTGAATGACGTCATTTTGAGTGAAAATATGTTATATTTTCAAATGTGAAATATAAACAATGAAAATATAAGTTTTTATTTTAATCATAAAATTCACTATTTCACTGGAAAATATATATAAACATCGGTATTAGGATAATTCTTCATGAGTATATATGTATGTGGGATAGGACATTTCATCAGACGGATTAAAAATGCAACAAGAAACGAGGTTCGGATCAGGCGAGTTATATTGCCCTATTTCACATAGATACACTTATGACATGTATGATGGACACTTAATAATGGCTAAGTGAACAAGAATGAATTTATATTGACGTCAGAATAGGGCAACGTCATCATGACGTCATGAAGTATCATGCGTATCCATGTGAGATAGGGAATTAGTGGATACCGCATACGTTTTTCTGCGTTTATATGAGTGCCGGAAAGCCTGAACTACACATGGGGCAGATACAAGTCAAGCGCAATAACATCGATAACGTCAACAGTTGCATGACGTCAGTGTCTAAATACACATGCACAACTTTAATAGTTGTTAACGTCAACGCATAAAATGTCAATGGAATGCAAGACAAATAATCAATCATGGGTATTAGATGAAGATATAATTGATATACTTGGCATTTTAAATGCCTCTTTCCGATTGAAACAACTATACCTCGTGTAGCAATTCTCCATTATCACCGGATAAAAATGAAATCGTATTATAGTCTCACGCGAGGAACACACCTATCTCATATGACTAAAATCTGTTATCACATAAAAGGCAAACATCACTTATGATTCAAATGGGAGAGCATAGAAAAACATAGAAACAAACAATACTTACAAATATATAAATGGCAAGATATGACTTCACAAACATAAAACAGTTGAAAATAGGGCTACTTCTTGTAACGTTCTGAAGATGGCTGCTGGGGGTTTAAACCAGGACCCGGTTCTACGGAGCACTAAACCCCACCCGTACCCTATTGTCATTCCGATAAAACGGGACAGTGTAAATAAAGATACGCTCGCCAGGTTATATTCTCTAACAAATAATGCAGCATTAATATTCAATATAAGTACAACACATAGATGATCATGTATATATGAATATAAAAACAAAAGCTTAGAAAGCCAAAAAGCAAGTACTTAATGACTTGTCAGAAGCCAAAGCAACCTGAGAACAAACCATTAAGGGTAGACAATACAAGATTTAAGACAAGCAGTAAAGCTACCGGGATTTGAGAATTTAGGTAGACGGCCATCACACAATAAAAGAGAAAGCATTGTGTTGATCTGAAAATGAGTCACAAAATACGCAGTTTCTAAATCACATCACCATAAAAGTCAGGTTGTAACAATCCTTGTCGCAGAAGAGTTCTTATGTTATTTTCATAGTCGAAAAGTAGATCAGGATTACACACAAAAAAAATGTTGCAAAAGGTTTTCAAAGTTTATGGTAATGGTAGCTTCTTACTTATAAACGGATTTCAAATATAAAAGTCCTCAACTCGTCTAGAAAAACGAGTACCTTGAGAAACTCGACCCCATACGAACTAGTTCGGGGAACATTCCCATCTAAGTGGGGATAATTAACAATATCAACATTGAAATAATCTCTCTTATCATACATTTTACTCATTATTTCACCATATTTAATATATGTTAAACCGTTTTTGGATGATATAATACATATCGGTCATGGATGTATAGCGAGGTCTTACTTTTTTTAATATAAGCTGTTTAGTAGTAACACTGAAGGTTAGAATGTGGAATAGAATGAGTCTGGTCAGAAAACATACTAGTCAGGATGATTTATTTCTCCGTGAAAGCCTTTATTTTCTATACTTTAATCTCCCTTGCCTTGATATTTTATTATTTTAAATCCTATTTCTAAAACCTCCCCAGATACAATGCTATTTTCTCTCGGCAGCTACATGTAACGCCTGCGTAAAGCCTTGCTTGCTAACTTAATATTATTACACGGACTATGATTTTCAATGTATGTAAACAATGTGTGTTTCATATTAACCGTTTTAAATATGTTAGTGTTTAATAATTATATGAAAATATATTGCTTTGAACATATTTCTATTTTAGAATGTTCGCCTTATATCGCACCAAAAAACGGTAAAGTTAAACCAGCCACTGCTGTCATCGTAGATCGAAATGTGACAGTGTCTTGCCGAGCTGGATTCAGCATTGTCGGAGATAGCTTACTTACCTGTCAATTCGATGGACACTGGACAGGTGTTGCCCCCAAATGTAAAAGAGGTAACCACGAAGACCATGTGGTCAAACTCAAATAGAAAATACCGGTATATGTGTATATCATCAACATAGCTATATACATATATAGTTATGTTCATCGAAATATTGACTTATATTATATCACACAAAAACAGTATATAATGGCATCAAAATACCGGTAAAAATTATACAATTGAAATATCGGTATATATAATATAATCCAAAATATCGGTATATAATGGAATCCAAATACCGAAATACAATACATCATTGATAAACACTGGTATATATTACACTATCCAAATATCAGTATAATAGTATACTTTGAAAATATCAGTGTAATATTGTATACATATTATATAATTGACGTTCTTGTTTATATTGTATCTCCCACATATCGGTGTGTATTATATATCATACACATACTGGTATATATGTAATGTTATCTACACACCGGTATACTTGTAATATCATCTAAATACCGGGATATATGCAATATCATCTAAATACCGGGATATATGTAATATCATCTAAATATCGGGATATATGTAATATTATCTAAATACCGAGAAATATGTAACATCATCTAAATACCAGTATATAATATATTAAAATACACAATTAACAGTCTCAATTAAAATGTTTCCAATTGTGCTGTCATTTTCGTTGACAACAAGATTTCTTGTGTGGTACTGTCTCAGATTTAGATATTTTACATTGTACTTATCTCTTTAAACTGAATTTACTAAATAATAAATATAAGTCGGTTACATATTGTTTTAAGATAAATAAACGGTTACTACAATTAATAGTACTCTCTCATCGGCTCTGAAATAGCTACGTGTGCGAAAGGAGCATGGATTCCTTCAACTCCCATATGTGGTAGTATGTAAACCTTGATACACCTGAAGTTTGGCGAGGTATTTTACTAGCATATCTTCTAAAATTCTTTAAACAGCTGCAACCTAAGTTTTGCCAGTAACGGAATTACAAAGATACCATTTACTAATCGCCATAATTGCAGACTAACAGCAAATCAGCAAATAGCTTTTATTTGTACCAGGTTAATCGGACACTCACAGACACTACTAATTATGCTATATCCCGATCGCTTTAATATACTGTACACTCAGCAACGTGACATTTAAACGGGAACTATAATTACATTTGCGTTTTATTATTATCATACACTACGTCAAATTATACCATACCAAAATTAAATATCCATACTGCACTTTTTGCATATAATATAATTGCAAGGCTGTTAAATTAATAAAATCATGTTAATAATTAGTATTTGTAAAAATATATATTTGAACTGCGCGCCAATGGATTATTTGTAAAAAACCCAACGACACTTTAAACTGTGCGCCATCGTGTGATGGATTATTGGAAAATTCTTTAAATCGCGATGACTGCTGTAAAACCGTTATCGGAAAATTCTCTCGCTTAACTTATAAATACGAGTATATGCGCATTGTATCAAACAAACTGAAAATCCGATATTTAGGTTTACTTAGTGCAAAGACGAGTACAATTTGCAGCATGGCTACATATGGACTAGATTAAACAGGTTCCTGCAGCCCTAATTATTGGGTTGAAGGGAGACAATCCATTTTGAAACGTTTTGATGCGCATAACAGTTATCTTTAATTTTGTATCACACTGTAGTATATTATTGGGTTTAAAATAGTAGTATATAGTAGTATATAATAAAATACTTTCTATCCATAATGTAAAACGCGGATATCCTAATCGGTATGTAAGAACACCCACGGTTGTCGGCTTAAAAGAAACGCACACATTCAAGTAATTGTATGCTCTTTTGTCAAACGCATTTAGCAAACTACATAACAGTATGTTAGTGATTTTAACTATACGTACGAAAGATTCAAAATAAAATTGTTGTAGCTTGTTTAGCTTTACCTACTGACGTACTTTAGAATTTCTTATACTAATATACTGCTGATATGTTCACTATTTGAATGAAGGAAACAAAAGTCAAATTGTATACTCGCAAATATGATTAACGAAATATTTAGACTTTGTTCCATTTCATACTTTGCGCACAGACGATAACGAACATATTCTTAATTTATCCCAATTCCTACTTTGCGCACGGACTATTCCGGAATTGAACCGCGAATTTTGAGAATTCCGACATATATACTGTACAATTTAGCTGTTGTTGGCGGTATAGCTGCTTTAAGGCTTGCAATTGTCTTTTAATTATCAAAACAGGTTCTTTCTCTTTTCAAAATTCCGTTAAGTAAACCACTATCGGGTTTTGCTTTAGAAACACTTCTAACATATGACAGATGAATTGAAAGTAATATAAATGAACAAAATATTACCCCTTATTTACGTTTTATTGACAATAAACTGATGATAGTGACATATTAGGTGTTTCATTTTTGATATTTACAATGATGAACTGTGATACTTTTCAGCTGAACCTGGTTGGTCTATAGATCCCGACACTGGTTGGGTGGCTAACCGAGCCTTGTCGACGTCATGGTATCTCCTGGCAACAGATGCTGGATGCGTACGTTTTTCCGATGCATGGGTAATATTTATTTATCTATCTATTCTAGGTTCCAGTTTCATTATGTATAGTATCATAAATAAATCATATATTTTCTTCAAAACTGTAGTTCGATAGAAAACATTTAATTAGAATGTAATTAAGATAAAATTAACATAATAAACAGTTGACATTCATTAATATTAACGACTGAAGAAAGACTCTACTAACAATCAGTCATCCATCCACTTACCAATCCAATCAATCCGAACGTCTATCAGTCATCCATCAATTCATCCGTTTTCATTAAACAATATGCCCAAATCAATCCATTCACCAATGATACACCCAGTAATTCACCAAAATCAACCATTCATCAATGATACACCCAGTAATTTGACCAAAATAAACCATTCACCAACGATACACAGGGTAATTCACCAAAATCAACCATTCCCTAATAATACACCCAGTAATTCACCAAAATCAACCATTCACCAATTCATTTATTATATCAATACATCCACCATTCACCAATTCATTCGTATCAATACATCCACCAATCATACACTTATCAATTCATCCAAAGCAATCCATCTACCATTGCATCCATATGATATTACTATATCCATCATTTCATCCATTCAATCCATCCGTTAAAACAGCTGTATCAGTCCAGCTATCAATGTATCCATTATGAAAGCATCGAAAAATATATGCACAATCATCCGTCGTACATCCATACAAATCCATCCATCAATTAATCAAAGCATTCCTTTAAACAAATCCACCCACAGCCATCAATATCAACACCTTCTCCTGTACACGTCGGCTTCGTATCCCACTGGGAGCTCGAATTCTTATTGCGAATGGGTCGATTATTGAGGATGGCGGGAGGTATACAGTACTGGTTCTACCCAGGAAAAAGCGGGTTGTGTGCCTCCACCACAAACAAATCGACCGTCATATATAGCCTTAAATGTGCTGAAAATAACATAAGAAACCATTCAACCAACCAAAAAATCTCGAATCAATTATTAAGATATAACAACAACTAAAAATAACATATGTGTTTTAAACGAATTGTTCGCTCAGAGTTTGATTTTTTTAGATACTAAATTGTCATCGACATTTTTTCATATTTCCATTCAACAGAAATACTGTCTGAAGCTCGGTGGTCATCTATTGTACCTTGAAACTGATGCAGAAATCACCATGATTACAGACTACCTGCTGAATGGTACAGGAAATGGTAATGTTCTACAATATTTGCAATAATTGCATGGTTCATGTCTTAATTATAGTATATTTCACCAGCTTCAAAGAACAACTTTCCACGTTTAATATTCAGTAAGTAGTATGTTTTATCAAATCCAAACAATAATAACATTACGGTACCTGTTGTTTTGTCGACATCGTTCACATGCAATATATTAACGTTGTTTGTCATGGAGAAAAAAAAGGAGATAAACAAGCCATACTCATTCACAAATATATGCATTCATAAAACTGGGTAACTATGAGAGAACCAATTTGTTTCTCCATTAACACATATGTTAAAATGTCGGATATTAATGATTTGTAGCAACTTAAATCACGTATGGATAATGCGGCATTGTAATTTCATATAGTGGTCTAGTTTTCCATACTGAACTATTTCAAATAGTGGTCTAGTTTTTCATACTAAACTATTTCATATAGTGGTCTAGTTTTCCATACTGCACTATTTCGTATAGTGGCCTAGTTTTCCATACTGAACTATTTCGTATAGTGGTCTAGTTTTCCATACTGCACTATTTCGTATAGTGGCCTAGTTTTCCATACTGAACTATTTCATATAGTGGCCTAGTTTTCTATACTGCACTATTTCGTATAGTGGCCTAGTTTTCCATACTGAACTATTTCATATAGTGGCCTAGTTTTCCATACTGCAGTATTTCATATAGTGGTCTAGTTTTTCATACTGATCTATTTCGTATAGTGGTCTAGTTTTCCATACTGATCTATTTCGTATAGTGGTCTAGTTTTCCATACTGAACTATTTCGTATAGTGGTCTAGTTTTCCATACTGAACTATTTCATATAGTCGTCTAGTTTACCATACTGATCTATTTCGTATAGTGGTCTAGTTTTCCATACTGAACTATTTCATATAGTCGTCTAGTTTTCCATACTGCACTATTTCGTATAGTGGCCTAGTTTTCCATACTGAACTTTTCCATTAGCAATAATAAAACCGTCCGGAAGCTGGGGCTGATTGGGGAATAATTTAGTCCATGTTTACATTGAATATGAAACTGAGCACATACTTCACGGTTTTATTTGGACTTACGCCTTTACTTCTCCCAGATCGTCTCAAGTCTATTTGAATGTACCTAGTGTATAAGACGTGTGTTGCATTAATTTTAAAGTTGTTCATAGCTGTTCGGAATACGATAATGCACATAAGGATATTTTCCTTTCAAACAGTGTCCGTCAGTGCGTTACTCAGCGTGGAATTCTTGCGTATTTATGCTTGTATTTGTACATAATCATGAATTCATATTAAATAGGTAATACTAAATAAGTATTTGCCTAGCATATCTGATTTCTTGTTAGTATTTACGTCCATCCATCGTCCGTCCGTTCCGTCCGTCTGTCACGGACATGCAACATGTATGTCCAACACGCTTGCAATATCTAACATGCGTGACCAAATGTCATTAACAGAAGATAACTGGATGCTTCATCTAGAGGCGTTCATTTATATGCTTCCTTGGTTGACGGTTCACAGCCATACACATTACGCAAGATGGTTCCATGTACATTTGGCGGAAATGATAGGGTTACACGTGACAATTCCTGATGCTTATTGGGAATTATAACTAAGGCATGTCGTGGTTAAAAAGACCAATACTCACTTCTACCAGGTTCTACCTCACCAGGCAAGAGAACAAATCTAAGATATAGAATATGAAAGTTGCGAAAGTCAGCCATTTTGTCCATATTGAATACACACGCTAATTTATGAATTGTTACCTAGGAGTCTTGAGACTGTTATCCAGTTATTATAACGCGTTTATCAATCGTTATTGCATCGGGCAAATTAATTATCCTCTATGCGTAATGAACCAGTCCGGCCGATAGTAGTTTAAATTATATAATTAATAAATCATTTAACAACTTCCATGGTTATATTTGACGTGTGATTAGTTGTTCAATATAATAGCAGATAGGTTGCTTGTGTTTACATAAATGATAATACTCACAAACCCGACCAATCGTCAGTAACTGTGTTTAACAAATTTATATCCATTGTATACACTCGCTAATTAATGAATTATTACCTATGAGTAATGAAAAGTGATCCAGTTATACAAGGCGAAACATGCTCAGACATGCATTCTATAAATACAAATGATGTACAGTGATAAGGTCTTGTATTTACATTACATATTAGCACAGTAATTGTTCTTTTATATTCATATATACATGATCATATTTGTGTTTTACTTTCGCCTATTAATGCTGCCTTAATTTGTTAGAGAGCATTGCCTGGCAGGAATTTCTTTATTTACATTGCTTCGTTTAATTTGGATGACAATACGGTAAGACTGAGATTTGTAAGAAATGACACATTGTTGTCTATGGGGGTTTAGCATGGGCGTTTTATTTGGTGTATAATAATTTTAAGTCTTTATATTCACTTGATTCTTTCTGTTGAAAAAGTAATTGATGCGCTTCCTTTCGGCGTTCATTCCGCTAAGATCTTAAACCAGGTTCTAGGGTCACCAAATCTCACTCTTACCGTATTATTATACCTCACATAAAACGCCCATGCTAAATCCACATAGACAACAATGTGTAATTTCTTACTATCTCACGCGAGGGTGATAGTTCAGGGTGATAGTACATCGCAGGGTGATAGCAAAAAAATTGATGCGCGTTCGAGTGCGTACTGTTTCGGTGACGTCATCGGCTCAGTATGGTGAAATGCTATTTTTAATTCATCATAACTTCAAAAGAACTTTACCGATTTTAATAAACCACCACTCATTTTCTTAGTTACGTCATTTACAAGACAACGATATAACTTTCATAGACATATTTTAAAAAAGTTGAAAATAAAATCCGGCAAAGTGAAATCTGTACTGAAAATGAATCTTATTTTGGCACAAGCGGATTTCGGTATAATACAATAAATATCACATTCATGAGAGGGTGATAGTAAGAATGTTAACCCTTCGGATCATATCCTTAGGGTGAACATTCTTACTATCACCCTCTCATGAATGTGATAGTTATATACTATCAGGAGGATGATAGTAAATCGCAGTGTGATAGTTAACAAATCACTTGCTCAGCTTTGATTCGCTTTGGAGTGTATACTTTTTCGGTGACGTCATCGGTTCAGTATGGTGCAATTGCTATTTTTGATTCATCCTAACTTCAAGAGTACTTTACCGATTTCAATAAACTATCACGCGTTTTCTTAGTTACATTATTTCCAGTCGACTGATATGACTTGTATAGACTCTTTTCGAAACAAAACATTTTTTGAAGAAAAAAAAAAAATTCCGGCTAAGTTAAATCTGTACAGAAAATGCTTATTTTGGCCCCGAACGATTTTCGGTATAATAGAATAAATATCACATTTATATTCATGATAGAGTTATAGTAAGATCGTTCACCCTTCAGATACTTATTATCACCATAGGCTTCGCCTCGGGCGATATTCGTGTCCTCAGGGTGAACATTCTTTTTACCACCCTCTATGAACGTGATATATATTAACAGTGGAGGGGGGCGTCCGTGGCCGAGTGGTTAACGTCTCTGACTTGAAATCACTTGCCCCTCACCGCTGTAGGTTCGATCCCTCAGGGGCCTAGGAATCTTTATGTGAGGAAGCTATCCAGCTGGCTTGCGGAACGTCGGTGGTTCTACCCAGGTGCCCGCCCGTGCACGAAAATTGCCCGGAGGGGCACCTGGGGTCTTCCTCCACCAATGTAAGCTGGAAAGTCGCCATATGACCTTAGCTGTTGGTGCGACTATAAAATCCAATTCAATCAATTAACAGTGGAATGTGTATTCATATTCACTTATTTATTGTAGATCTAGTACCTTTGCAAATGAATTACAGGGAACAGTTTTTGGCTCGGAATGACAGATAGGGACATGGAAGGAGACTACATGTGGTGGCCAACAAACAGACGTGTTTCAACATTCAACTGGGTGACAGGAGAACCCGTTGTTCACACTGCGATTAACTGCGCAATACTGGACGCTGTTAATTCGTATCAATGGCGTAATGTCAATGGCGTAATATGCCACTATGCACTGTGCGAGAAAGATTAAGTTATTTATTTATGCTTCTTCTACTTATGCAGCAATCTTTCATTGACTGAAGATTTTGGTGAACATTGACGCACTATACACAGACTTGGCTTCGAGAAATATAAGCATATAGCTGTTTCACTTTACATTGTCTTACAGGCTGTTAAAGTAGCTTTATCATGTCGGTCTGCACAATTCTGCCGAGAAACAGGGTGCCTGAGATAATACCTTATCTCGGCATCTAAGTTCCGATCCCATCAGGTGCACTTATTTTGATGACGTCAGCACATCTTTTGATGACGTCATGATATATTTGATGACGTCTGCGTAGTTTCGAACGGAAAAAATGTGGAAAAAAAATAGAAAAAAGGTAACTTAAATGATTTTAAACGATCAACATGATAAATAGAATATCATATTCGTGCCTGATCCTATCAAGTTTATCAGGTACAGCACGAAATAAATGAAGCCCTCGGCACAGCCTCGGACTTCATTTTTTTTCTCAGCCTCACCTGATAAACTGGATAGGATCAGGCACTAACATATTCTCTAAAACGGCATTAAAAATGCCAATCCAAACCCAAAAACTGTAGCGTTGAATTGAGTTACCAACTCACAATTAATTTTACGCATAAATTACTGGTATTTTAAGACCTTGTGAAAATACTGTTATTATATGACCTGAACACCTGGGAAGAGTTTTAATAAACGGTTCTGTAGTGTAATTTTGCCGTTATTTATCGGGTTAGTTTTTTTAAAATTACTTACTTTGTTCTTCTTCTATTGCAACATATTTACCTTATTTGGGGTAATTATAAATCTTTTATTAATAATTAACTTATGAAAGTGGAATGATGCACTGAAATTCCGATAACAAGTTGCTTAATAAATAACTGTTCGTGACTCTTTAAATGCACTGAGCTATGAATAACATTTGCAGGCACTCTGCGGCGTGCAGACTTGCGCAAAGTTCGACAATGTAGATGCTGGCAAATATGCACATGCACTCGTTAAACTTGCATCAGCAACGCACTCATTATTAGTAAATTAAATTAAAATGTTGCAACAAGTTGGATATAACATACAGAATATTTGCATTGATTTGGTGCATTTGGCATGGGTAATTAAAACACAAGTCTTTAATTAGTAACATGAATGACAGTATATAAGGTCATCAATTGTTATGAGTATATGATGTTTGGGAACAATCCATTGAAAACTAAACTGAGAAATGCTAGTAATAAACTAGAAGGTCATGGTCTACATGTCAAACCCTATTATTTTCATTTGACCAACACCAATGTCAATCCCAAAATATATTAAACTAGAGGGGTGTTCCACGAACACTTGAGTCGCCTGCAGTGTGCTTATTTGACCAAGCACAATCTAACGATAAAGTTTGAAGAAATGGGGTGCCATCCTTCATGATTTAAGAAGGAGTTTTTTAAAGTATTCAAGTTTATGAAAAGGGTCATACATCTGCATTGAAAAATTGATAAAGAAAAACTGTACACGGTTTCATGACCATAGGTCAATATTTTGCCAAGTTATGTGCAAGGTTAGGTTGCAGGTTAACGTTCTATGTAAAGGGGTCATAACTCTGTCAAAATGAAAGTCAGAGTTATTGAACATATGTAACGACACTCCTTCAGTTAAGACGAATATGTGTGTGAAGTTTTATGAACTTAGCTCAGATACTTTTTCAAATTATTGCCAGTTATGAGCTTCGATAAGCTGCAGGTTAACGTTTTATGAAAAGGGGCATAACTCTGCTGAAATTAAAGTCAAGAGTTAATTGTCATGGATAACAATAGTATGTATGGTAAGACGAATACGTGTGTGAAGTTTCATGAAGAGGTCAAATACTTCTTAAGTTATGGCCAGTTATGAGGTTGGTTATGTTGCAGGTTAAAGATTTTTGAAAGGGGCATAACTCAGAGTTTCTAGTCATGGGTAACAATATTTTGTGTGGTAAGATGAATATATGTGTGAAGTTTCATGAACATAGGTCAAATGCTTTTCAAGTCATGGCACATAACGTTAGATGCATTTAAGTAATATTCTGGTGAAATTTGGTGAAATCCTGCTCGAAAGAAGCAAGATGCGCAAGTCGTGGTCAAGATTGATCGTGAGCTAAATGCATATTTCGTTGAAAGTAGGTCACAGCGACCCGAAATTTTGCATATATGCTAGATGCATATACAAAGAACATTTTGTTGAAGTTTGGTGAAAATCCTGAGTGAAAAAAGCAAAGTACGCATGTCGTAGTGGAGACCGGATGTGACCTATATTTCGTCAAAAGTAGGTCACGATATTTTGCACATGATGTTAGATGCATATACAGGAAAAAAACATTCTAGTGAATTTTGGTGAAAGTCCTGCAAGAAAGAGGCAAGATACGCATGTCGTAAAGGAGACCAGGCGTGACATATATATATTTCATCGAATGTAGATCACAGAGACCCGAAATTTTGTATGTGCAGTTCGTCCGTTCGTTCGTCCGTGAATCCGATTTTCATTTCTTAATATCTTTTTCTTTACTTGTAGAATTTTCACCAAATTTTACCATAATGTTCATTATATTGATCCAGTAACCAGGTGCGTAGCTACGTATAGGGCCTGTAGACCCGGCACATGAGTATGTATCCACACTTCAAACTAACCCAAAGTACATACAGTAATCAGGTGCGTAGCTACGTATAGGGCCTGTAGACCCGGCACATGAGTATGTATCCACACTTCAAACTCACCCAATGTACATACAGTAATCAGGTGCGTAGTTACGTATAGGGCCTGCAGACCCGGCACATGAGTATGTATCCACACTTCAAACTAACCCAATGTACATACAGTAATCAGGTGCGTAGCTACGTATAGGGCCTGTAGACCCGGCACATGAGTATGTATCCACACTTCAAACTAACCCAATGTACATACAGTAATCAGGTGCGTAGCTACGTATAGGGCCTGTAGACCCGGCACATGAGTATGTATCCACACTTCAAACTAACCCAATGTACATACAGTAATCAGGTGCGTAGCTACGTTTAGGGCCTGTAGACCCGGCACATGAGTATGTATCCACACTTCAAACTAATCCAATGTACATACAGTAACCAGGTGCGTAGCTACGTATAGGGCCTGTAGACCCGGCACATGAGTATGTATCCACACTTCAAACTAACCCAATGTACATCAAGTAATCAGGGCCCTGTTTTATTAAACATCTTACGATAAGGCTTGAATTTTAAAATCGTTCATTTTTTTCACCTAAGCATTCAATGTAGTCAATTATGTGTGCACGAAGTGCAGACATATTACATGTATAAGAAAATGAAATGAAATCACGTTTATTTGAAACGTGTAAATTATACTGAAGCTTTTAAAAAACTGATTTACGATCAAATTGGTCGTAAGTTGTTTCGTAAAACGGGGCCCAGGTGCGTAGCTACGTATAGGGCCTGTAGACCCGGCACATGAGTATATATCCACACTTCAAACTAACCCAATGTACATACAGTAATCAGGTGCGTAGCTACGTATAGGGCCTGTAGACCCGGCACATGAGTATGTATCAACACTTCAAACTAACCCAATGTACATACAGTAATCAGGTGCGTAGCTACGTTTAGGGCCTGTAGACCCGGCACATGAGTATGTATCCACACTTCAAACTAACCCAATGTACATACACTGATCAGGTGCGTAGCTACGTATAGGGCCTGTAGACCCGGCACATGAGTATGTATCAACACTTCAAACTAACCCAATGTACATACATTAACCAGGTGCGTAGCTACGTTTAGGGCCTGTAGACCCAGGCCTGTACATTAATTTTAAAAATGACGGAAAATGAAATATACAATAAAATGTGATATTATCTAATCCCATTTCAATTCTACACTAAATAATACCGACCACACAACATACGTTTTGTGCGTTTGAAATACAGAGTATTATTATAAAAGTGCCATCAATTTCCACATGAATAAAGCAATTGAAGTCCGCTGGGGCTCATTCGGACGTTCATTTGTGTTTATAAGTGTAATACAATACTTATGCATTTAAGCAATTGTAAACTTATGACGAACCCTGATGTACCCATATCAGATTAAGAAAATCTTTCATGGGTATTCGGTGAAGATAGGAAATACCAACCCTCGGTATAAGTGTTTTAATCGGAACCTCGGCAGAGCCTCGGTTCCGATAAAACACTTATACCTCGGGTTGGAATTCCCTATCTTCACCGGATACCCATGTAAGTTTCTTATAATCCGGTATGCAAGAAATAACCGTCGTCATGTACGGCTGCGTTTTAGTATATATTGTGTATGAATCACAGTTGTATGCAATAATCAAATACCATTAAAAACGTTTAAACTGCTTAACCGGAACAGTAGGAAAGGGTTATGAAAACAAAATTTAAGATAATATCAAGTTGTTTCATTTCACGAGCATAAACTTTCTGAAAATGTCCAAGCATATAATGACACTAATGGACAAAATTCATTAATTTGCTTATAAAACATGTTAAAAGTATAAAAAGATATGACGCACGTCTTTTCAAATTTAATAGGTAAATTGACAAAATGGATGGAAACACCATTATGTCAAAACTAGATTTACGGATTGTTTCATATTGAACGATATAAATTCTCCAGGCTTGGAATTCACCAACCATTCTTCAGACTATTCTTAGACTTGAGCTCAAGTACTGAAATTTCTTTCACAAATATTTCCATGACCATCAAAGATAAACAATCTTAAGTAGTTGCTATTAATTAGCATACATCATATTTATACATAGCAGCTTATTCTGAACGTTTATTCTGTAAACTTAGAGAAATATTTGTGATTGAAATGTTCATATTTAAGGCTAAGAATATTCTCAAGAACGGTTGGTGAATTCAAGGCCATGATGAACATGTAATTGCAAAATATAGTAATCATATAATGCGTTTATTATGATATATAGGAGGCGTTGTCCATTCTTATTTGTTTTTCCAACAGAAGACATTAAGTGAGGGTAAAACATAACCAATAAATACAACTAGAATCTAACAAGAATATATTTCGCGGCTTATTATTCAATGAAAAGTATATGGTCGTATTTCCAAGAATGTGTTGTTACCTTTAGTGCAGGTCAAAAATCGTGTTACCTTTAGTGCAGCCGTTGTTACCTTTAGTGCAGTTGTTACCTTTAGTGTTACAACAGCGTCTTATTTGCACATGGAATGTCTACTGTAGTGTAGATATCCCCGGCCGGGTAAAACCAACGACTTCATAGAAATGATACTATTTTTGGGGCTCTTATTTCAGCCAAAGTTTTGAATAAACTTTTAGACAAAACGCATCTAGTACATACATAAGTTGTTGCATATCAGTGAAATATATATTTTAGTGGTAAATCGGATGGAAAATAAAAATGTCATGCGCGAAAGCTGTTTTGATGGGGCAATAACAATGCAAACTTCTGCTGCATGACAATTATGTAAATTTTCTTTAGACGTTTTCTCCAAAAATGGTTTTGAATTGTTGGATAATCGTAAATTAAGACACCCTGAAAGTTGTATAGCAAAGTATGAAGGCTAACTGTAGTTATATGAAATTAATTATTTTTTTGCTGTCCCAACGACAAGGAATTTACATTGGAAAATCACCATCAACAAATCAGTTAGACTGTAAAATATTTATTTGTCAACCGATTTTCAAAACTAAGGTATTTTTATTTACCATTATTTCAAAACTACCAGTTCTAATGATATATAATTGTGTTCCTACTAATAAAATTACTCATGTTAATGTTAAAAAACCTTTGGCTGAAACAAGCGCCCCGAACAACGGTAGGCAACTTGCTTGACGTTCATAAATGGTAGTTTCGCGGATTTGTCGGACCGCTGTCACTATAATGTGACAGTGTGGGTTATATCGTCATGCGTCCATAGCATTGATTTTGAGGCCTGACAATGTTTAATTACACTAAATCAGCCGGATGTGCTCGCCTGGTGCATCGAAAGTAGTTCTGTATTAAAGAGTGCTAATCTTTTTTTCTTTAAAAACTTTTTTTAATGCCATTCCCTGTTATTTTTTGGCTGTAACTCTATTTCGGACATGTTGTTGATATTTGAAAAGGGAGCTTATCATGTTTTTGACAGTTTTTGGTATAAATTTAGACAGGGTACGAAATTGCAAGGAGTAAAAAATAGCTTTGACCTTTGACCCGGTGTTAGTATACAGCTGAAGAAATGTTTCAACCCCCAGTTTCCTTGTTGATGTTTTAAAAAAAGCGGACTTGTTTATTTGCATGATAAAGTCAGTTTCTCAGAATTCTAATCAGGTTTGAGTTTTTAACAGGTTGTCAACATTCTAACTTTACTATGGAGGGGTCATGGAGACTCATTTACGCTAAAATATAAATCTGAGCAGTGAGCAAGTAGACACCGTCGTGATATGACTGAAATATTGTTAAGAGTGACTGTAGGCCAGCGATTGATTACAAAGTGATCGTCATGTGTATATATCGTCGAGGTGCTCCGCGTGACAATTATTTGTAACTTGAGGATACCTCTATGACCTGATGAGTGAGTGAGTGAGTGAGTGAGTGAGTGAGTGAGTAATTTTTAATTATTAATTATTGAGATGTATTAGAGGTTAATGTTATCTATTTCTCTGAACCGGTTCCCGTTTTAAATTAGTAATTTCAAAGCTTTTTATTTGTTTAGCCCCAAAGCATGATTTACCCCCTTTCATCCCTCAAATCCCAAGTCCGGAATTGCCATAAACACATTAAATACCAACCCTGCGAGTGTTGTTCTCAGTTACATGATTGTGTTGAAGGATTAAACAAGTGAATACTAAAATATATAATAATACAGCTAATTTAAGAAAAATGAAAACCACCAGAAATTATTTTGAGAAAGGTATATTAAAACTAATGAGAAAAAATGGTCCATTAGCAACCACAACAACCAAACGCAATGGCGCCGTAGGTCCATACTGTACCACAAACAAAGAGTACATGAAATACACAATGAAAATGGCATTATACAGCGCGAAGAGTAGAGAAGACAGGGTTACCGACTTGAAACGGTCAGCAGGTAATATGGCATACTGGTTAGCTCAATCGAATTGTATGTATACCCAACCTCGCTATTATCCTGCCTTCAGCGCCCAAATGGATAGTTTCGACATTCAGTTTATAGCCCCGCCCTTTGTTGTTCATGGGTCAAGTTTCCACAGACATTGGCCATGTGATATATTGTATTTTAGAGTTGTTTGTGAGAAAACACGTGCTTTTGGTACAGGTGTAAATATTGGCTCAGATCTCTCCTTGATATAAGCTTGATTGACAGATAGGAACTATGTATTGATGAGACAGTGAACATAAATGTACTTCCAATAAAACGAAATGAAGGCCACATCCAGAGAAATTAACAAACGATACACATATATGTTATTGTAAAAATATATAAAAAATAACATAATTAGAAACACCTCAGGATGTATCCAGAAGTGTACTGTACCATAGCAGTTGCAGCGAAAGAGAATACCAATCTATGGTATGACCAGAAAACCTGAAGGACGCCCAATGAAGGATGTGAAGGTAAATCTGTTTTGTTTTTCCTTCGTATATCATGTTTATCATACTAACAGCCATCTTGAAACTCTGATTTTACTGGAAAATAATTTGGCGATGGTGACACATTGAGTGAGTGAGTGATTGAGTGAGTGAGTGATTGAGTGAGTGAGTGGGTGAGTGAGTGAGTGAGTGAGTGGGAGGGTGGATGGATGAGTGAGATAGTGAGTGAGTGGGTGAGTGGATGGGTGTGTGTGTGAGTGAGTGAGTGAGTGAGTGAGTGAGTGAGTGAGTGGGTGTGTGAGTGAGTGAGTGAGTGAGTGAGTGAGTGAGTGAGTGTGTGATGGATGGATGGATGGATGGATGGATGGATGGATGGATGGATGGATGGATGGATGGATTTTTCCTGCCGCCTGAGCGAGAGAGAGAGATATTTAAAATTTAAAATTGAATGTCCACTGCCGTGATCTTTATGTATAGCCCATGATAAAGTGATGCATTACCCGTAATTGGACACATTACACTATTTAAATTAAACATCATTTTACACAATTTAATATACGTCTGATGATCAATAAATGATTGACTGCAATTTAACAAAAGAGAAACATTTCATTGAAATAGGAGACCTTAAGTTACAAACTGTTTCTCTCATCCTATTTTGAAAGACGCTGCAAATAACCTTAACACATCACGTTTTGCAATAAATATTCGCTTATCTGGACCATCTGAAAGATGTAGGGAATGTACATTTTCACATCTGAGCATTGTTACGCATATTTCCAATGTATCAGATAACAATCTATGAATTAAGTGTTGAAGAAGGTGTCCTTTTAAAAAAACGAGATGTGCTTAAGGATGGCGAAAGGTATAATACATTATTTCCGTATTAAATAGAAAATAACGACATAAATGAGCTATTAACCACCAAAATAAATTACATTGAGCATATAAAATAAAAAAGAAGAAAAAACGAAGAACGTATTTCCTAACAAAGGTTACGCACCAGGGTTAGCTATTTTAAATAAATCGCAATGTACTGCAACGTGAAAGTTATATGTCGATATTGCCGAGTTGAACTACGATACAGCTATTTATTACTTAGAGATTCCTCATTGGCCTGATCAGAGTTTTTGTCATTTGTAATTATTGTCTTTATTATAGGATGTTTTATCTATATCTGTGAACCACTCCACATTTTAAATTGGCAATTTCACAACTGCTTATTTTGTTTAACGCATTTAAACCCAAAAACAAAGGCCTATATGTTAAATGTTTTTACAAAACACATAATTTCCTTATATAAAGTCGGAAATGGTTAGCATATAAAAATTTAAAAGTAGAAATATGTGAAGCCATTTGGAGTCGTTATTTCAGTATTGGTAGAACAGGGAACTAGAGAAAATTATTTACTACATGTAGGTAAAGAATAGATATGCAAATTAAACTTACATTTAATTAACACTATTGATACTCTAGGGACACCAATTTACTCCTTTGATAAGTAGAACACTAATGTTTTCTTTTTTTCGATTTTTTTATTTTCAGAAATATTGGAGCTTTACAAACTGTTTTGTACAGCAGTTTAACAAAAACCCATTCTGAGGGAAAAATCATTCATAAATATTTACTGTGGTAGATAGTATGACAACTAAATTGTCATGTCCTCAGTTCAAATTGCATCACAAATCTCTCTTTCTACTTTTCGACAGTTAAATTGAATGCACTGTATGAGGTACTATCTGAGATGATGCTGTTCAAACTTACCCGCTTATTTATACTAAGTTTAAATATTATGTTATATGTTAGATCACTGTATAATTAGTCGAAACCGTGTATACTTTTTTGGAAACCGTGTAGACAGAACAAGATGGCGGCCAGCAAATCATGCGAGAGGTATGTACATTGAAAATCAACCTCTTCCTTTGTATATTTTGATTATTTCAATCAATCAATGTAACAGACATGCACCTAAATGCTCGATGCTTAAAAACAAACCCGTCTTATGCCCATGCTAAACGTTCAAAGCATGTAATCGGCGTGCAAAGCTGATACAATTCAATTTTCAAAATTTGAAGCGGCGACCTATCACCGTTTTTGACCATAAGTTTGTTTCTAGCCGGATTTGTGTCCAGGTTATAATATTTGATATGTATCCATTAGAATGCAAGTAACCGCATCATGCACCCAGCGAAAGTCCTTTGATGGAGATACTTGAGTTTGAAAAAAATGCGTGGTAATACCGTGTAGACAACGGTGTTTTTGTTGTGGAAACTGTGTAGACATGGCAAGATTGGGAGCAAAAGTTAACCGGGTAGACAGTGAACAAGTTAACGGTGTAGACTAAACTATTTACAAACATAACACTGAACCTCACCGTACTGTATTACTGGAAATTTTAAACACCACTGCCTTTTTATTTCATACAACAAATAAAGGGATAAGTGAATGATTTTAAAGGAACGGAAAGCAATTAGTTAGATTATCTGATGTCTGTGATATTTCTATTTGATCATAACTCACATTTAAAGGTGATAAAGGGTAATGGTGTTTTTTGGCCTAAAACTTTACAACTAACTTAAAGTCTACTTTCACTTATAAATGAAACATACTTAGTTTAAACTTATTTATTTTCCATCGATTGTAACGAAAGCTCTATGAACTTATTTGAATCACTCTCGATGTCTTCCTGGGTAGAACCAGTACTAAGCAATGCAGACACAACGCATATGGCAATGGCGGATATCGAACCCACGACTTTTGGATTATGGGTCCAACGCTCTACCACTTGACCACAGCGCTCCACTAGACATACTAGCGCTAAACAAACTTACAATATACATTTCAGCTGATCTGCTGAAAATGGAGGAACAACACTGTTGCTATAACTGCAAACTCAGCAGTGACAGCATAGACCAGTGCGAAATTTGATTTAAAATGAAAGCCATTCTATTTGAAATTGTCTAATTAAGAAAATGAATGGTCATAAGTAATCCGAGCCTTCTCTGACCTTACCGGCCCTTTTTACGATTTTGACATTTCATCTGACTGTGACTAAAAAGCCATACACATACACACAAAAAAAGGCTTTTAGGGTCAGAGAAGGCCCGGATTAGGTAATTCAAACACGGATGGTTTTATATCATTGAATTTATTATAAATTTGGTAAACTCTCTTTATGGTTCGTGTATTATGCCTTATTTCTTTCTTTATTTTACTTCTATCTATATATCCTCTCTTTTATCTTCTTAGCATTACTAGTGAAGCCATTTCCGTTAAGTTATGTTCAAAGTTCAACGTCCACATGTAGATGTAGATATAGACGTAGATGTATAGCCAATAATCTGGCGCGAAAACAGGATGGCGGCAACAAATGAAACGCAGACGACAAAAGCATACGCGTGACAAATCGTATACAATCGTAACTAATCGGTAATTTGCGTGTCACTCCGGTAAAGGAATCGAGATAAACATTCAGTAAATCTTAATAAATGAGTTGGATAAAATGCTATGGTAAAATAATCGAGATAAACATTCGGTTATTTCCGTGATATGATATACAATTATGGACTTTTCAGCTGTTATACATGATGTGATATGCACCAAAAAAATCATTATTGACCGAGGCGATAGCCGAGGTCAATAATGATTTTTTGGTACATATCAACATCATGTATAACAGCTGAAAAGTCCATAACTGTTTTATTATATAACCCTCAATTTGAATTTGACAGTTTATAACAATTAAACAATAGATTTTTTCAATAATATCACATCTCGGGACAGTTTTATAAAACTGGTCAATATCAGAAAAAAACAGGTCAATATCGCTAGATATTTTTTCTAAAAAATTACTTTTTAGCCAATGAAAACGCGTCTATTTATAGGTTATATAATAACATTTGTTATTGCCCGGCAACTAGATTCTGATTGATATGACTAGTATCGTATATTCAAAAACAGCGTATTTGTATGCAAGTATGTGATAAAAAAGTTTACATGGAAAAACAAAGAGTAGTGAATCGCTTCTCGTTGTTTTGTAAACTATAATAACTTGAAACAAACAGTTTAAAACAACGGTAATCTATAATCCGTTTCGGTCGCGTTAGCAAGTAGTGTAATCATTATGTGACGTCACAGTTCTGTGTAAACCTGTGTAGCCTATCTGACACGATCGCTGCGCGAAATTTACGCATGGAATTGTAAAATGGTATTTGAAAAAATACGGAAAAACGATTGTGTATTATGATTCTGGCCTTCCCTTTACTATATAAATATACTATAACACTATCTCTTCTTCTCTCCATCCTTCTAGGCTATACTATCGTAATGGCAGCCTGTGTGCAACCCTCTGTATGATTCACATAATCTTAAATTCGTGGACTGTGTTTATTGACCTTAATGAGTTGGATTAAATGCTATGATACGACTTAGTCAGTTCATGTAGTTATTCATGTAAGGGTCTCTATAGTGTTTCAGATTTTATTATTTTCTTTAAAACCATTCCCCATGTAAATCTACTTAAAATAATTCCCAGTAATACAGGTGGTGAGATTCAGTGTTACGTTTTGTTACTTTTGTAAATAGTGTAGTCTACACCGTTAACTTTTTCACTGTCTACCCTGTTAACTTTTGCTCCCAATCTTGCTGTGTCTACACAGTTTCCACAACAAAAACACCGTTGTCTACATGGTTTACCACGCATTTTTTTCAAACTCAAATATCTCCATCAACGGACTTTCGATGGGTGCATGATGCGGTTAGTTGCATTCTAATGGATATATATAAACTATTTTAACCCTAAACTGGACACAAATCCGGCTAGAAACAAACGTAAGGTCAAAAACAGTGATTGGTCGCCGCTGCAAATTTTGAAAACTAAATTCTATCAGCTTTGAACGCCGATTACTAGCTTTGAACGTTTAGCATTGGCATAAGACGGGTATGTGTTTTTAGGTGCATGTCTGTTACATTGATTGATCGAAATAATCAAAATATACAAAGGAAGAGGTTGATTTTCAATGTACATACCTCAGTCTACACGGTTTCGACTATCAGACAGTGTAGATTGTACCTTAAACTACTTAACACGTACATGTAATATTCGAACTTTACTTACCAACAGTCATCTTAAAGGGACACGACACATGGCAATCTTGCTCACTTTTCACCTAAACTTATTTGGAAATATAGCATCGTTCCATGATGCTTTTAGTGAAAGTTAAAGGGACAGAAAGCGATATGAAAGAGAGAATGGTGTCACTCCAAATACAAAAGAAACCCGTTATAATGTGCTTCAGTTTCGTATGAAATGTGTGTAAGCATCAAATTAAGGTGAATGTTACTAAGTCACAAACAAAGCCAACGCCCCAACGACATAAAAGACCGCACCCATTTTATGAAGTATGCAAGTACGATTTTTTCCACTCCGAAGTCGAAAATAAAGTGGCTACTCCAGCAGACGCTTTTTCACCTTTAGGTAATAAGTATGTCATAGTTTGTCACCACTGGAGCATGCACAACCCGTAGATGCTGTTTCACCTTTAGTTAATAAGTATGTCAGACTTTATCACCAATCGATCACAGGGGTAACATTTTCCTTCTTCTCAATGTTATTTGACAATTTCCCCCGCCAGTCTAAAAAGCGTATGTTGCTTTCAAATGTTCATTGTTTTTGTGCCATCTTCTAACTGGTTTTAACTTAGTTTTAACGAGTAGACATTTTACATTTTTACATGCATATCTGGATTTAGTGCATACCACATTGGTGTTACGAAATGCACGTGCATTTCCGGTTTTCTCCAGTTACATCTCACAAATAAAACAGTTCCACAAAAAAACATTTATTGCGTAATGCTGGCACAAGTCAAACAATAAAAAAGCCAGTGATACCAATTGGAATTTATTATGAGACAGATTAACGCAGCTTGAAATTTTGTGGAACAATTTTCTTTTTTTGATTATCCATAGTAAACAATGTTAATTAAATGACAAGGTAAATAACTGCGTTGACTGCTTGTCATAAAATCCTACCAATCACATCTTACCATCGCATCTTACCATCGATCATCCACCTAGGTCGATGCTCGATGGTAAGATGCGATGCTCGATGGTAAGATACGATGGTAAGATGCAATGGTCGATGGTAAGATGCGATGGTTGATGGTAAGATGCGATGGGCCATCGACCATCGCATCTTACCATCGACCATCGCATCTTACCATCGCATCTTACCATTGACCATCGCATCTTACCATCGACCATCGCATGTTACCATCGCAACTTACCATCGACCATCGCATCTTACCATCGCATCTTACCATCGACCATCGCATCTTACCATCGACCATCGACCTAGGTCAATGATCGATGGTAAGATGCGATGGTAAGATGCGATGGTCGATGGTCAATCGCATCTTACCATCGGCCATCGCATCTTACCATCACATCTTACCATGGACCATCGCATCTTACCTTCGACCAACGCATCTTACCATCGCATCTTACCATCGAGGTCGATACTCGATGGTAAGATGCGATAGTAAGATGGCCCTAACAGGACACCGTAGTATGATGTATGTATTCGTATTTCGATTGGCACCCTTAATCGCGGCTTCCAGATCGCCTCCAATCTATTTAATGATATTATCCAAATAAGGCCGAGATCGAGTCCGCTAAGGTCCACCACCAAAAAGTAACTTGTTCAAGGAATGGAATACAAACGACACCAAACCATATAATGAAAACGTTCAGAACGCCAATGTCCAACAATTTCCCTCTTGTGACTAGCGTGGATTTGACGCAATGATCTCGACAACAAACTCAGGAGAAAGTGTATGTTTATAAATATGATGCGTTACATTACGTGGTCCCGCCTTAATTCCTTTAAGGATGGGAAAGCTTATATTAGCAGGATTTTATAACGGATAGTTCGACAATAAAACCCGTTTAAAAGCAATTTGAAAAAGATGCAATAACCTGTTTAAAATTACTTATTAAATGTTTTAATTTTACAATATGCAAACTTTTACAGTTTACTAAAATTAAGTTTTTTTTTCATATCCCAGCCAACCCCGATTTCGCTTCTTGGAGAAGGGGCTGGATGGGGTATAAAAGTTAATACTCGGACCACGTAATAAAAACGACTGATGACCACAAATGTTCGGAAACCTTTGGGAACGGAAGATTGGACG